>JABUQX010034742.1:0-52695 GCA_015478945.1 Trachelipus rathkii | reverse complement strand
ACATCATCATTATCTATTCACATTGAATGACCATACCTTGAGAGTAACGAATAAGATTAAACACACTTTAACTGGCTAGCTGTGGAGATAATACATCTCATCTGTTTAGGCGAATGTGATAGTCACATGCGGTTCCCGAAGAGTCGTGCCGCATCGCGCGGAGTAAATTGGCAGCTCGTGCGTGATTACATCTATATCAGACATGATATAGTACTATGAGGAGATTATTCGTCTAGTGCTAGATGATAATTCTTTGATCTGAAAATAGTATCTGACTGACTGAGAAGATAATTTCAAACGGATGAGTTTAATAATAGTATATCATTTACGGATTATGCTAAATATATTTGCTCGCGCAAATCTAGCATAATTAGAAATAAAATGGATTTGTTATACAAATTATATAATGGGTTACATTAACTTCCTGCTACTAACCGGAGATGATGACAGCTTGATTTAATATATATAAATTATATCAAATAAATATAATACTAAAAATACATAAAATTAAAGTCTTCCTACATTGAAAATGTATAAGCATGTTAATTTTATAGTCGAAACACTTTTTACTCCAAATCATTCGTTGATATTCCGTCAACATGTAAATTTGAAGAATATAATTAAATAACAACATAACTGGTTAACATACTGAAAGAATAAAATCGTCTTAGCAAAGATTGTGAATACATCACTAAAGGTCAGAGTAGTTAGCTGATTATGAGTCTGTTATGATTCACAACTACAGGATGTATTCCTCTGGACGTGCTTTTAAATAGTCTTGAAACTAGGCTGTGTCCTAGGTATCTCAGTTTTTCGCTTCACTTAGGATTTCAACAGGTACTAACACAAACAAATAATCGAGTCATTATTAGAAATAATAACAAATGTTTTGATACATATGTATGGATAATGGAAACAATTGAGATATTCACAATAGTTAAATAGGCCACATCGAAAACTCGACCCGCTGAGTCTACAAAGAGGTCCAGGTAGATTTTCTTTTCTACCTGGAAACCATGGCCCTGCGATATGTGTTTGTCTAATACGTATCCGCTTGTATATGATCTTGACTCAATTGCGTCTTATTCACAAACGTAGTTTTTCAAAGAGCTGTTATAGTTTTATGGAGAATGAAACATTGGCTCTGACAATGAAGATAGACGAAGGTGATTTGAAATTATGGATGCTTTATTTGAAAAATTTTTATCATTAACAATGATAAGGCGAGCGGTCACAGATACGCATTTAGGTATATCAGGTAATAATTATTACGAAAGGAAATCAATAATCTTTGTAGGTGTAAGGATTAATCCAAAATATGAATTTACTGCCATATACATATAAATTCCAAACATTAAGTAAATGAGCGTCAAGATATGGAGTGGTACAGAGCCCTACGCTATGTAGTATATAAGATGAGAAGGAGAGGGTCAGAGAGAGTGTTAGACATGAGGCATATATAGTGAGGTCACACTGTGAGTAGGGCGAGCCAGGGAGGACTATTGAGGGCAGAGTTGATATGATGCACAGCGGCTGCTATCAGTGATAGTAGAGGTTTCAGACCCATTCATAGAGAACTGGTATATTATTGAGTGATATGCGGCAAATTATAAAATACCATATACGTATAATAAGGAAGTTTGCTATGTTCTATATTTATGAATGAATACATTTAAGTGAATGAAATAAAACTGGATAGATCCATAACTAAAATATTTATTAAAAAATGTAATTGAAGTTGTTTGAGATTATAGTCTTATTTGCTCTAGGTCATATTCTTCTCAGAGTGTACTGATTTGGGGTATTTTTTGATAGTTATATGTATGATTTTTTCGGGTGAACATCATTTTTGTTTGATGTATTTATGAAGGTCAATATATTAAAGTTTCTTGAGGTGTATTTTTTCCTGAGGGTTCTACCATATTTAATAAGGGAGAAAGGAAGGTAAGTAGCTAGGGCGAACTAGTTGCTAATTTGGTCTGCCTATTTTATTTAAAATATGCCGTGCCCTCTATTACAAAGGAATATGGGTATTTAATATTTTAATTGTAATAAGGAATTTTTATATTTGGCAGATATTTTAATAGGGCTTACATTTACTGAACACATATATATGTATTATTAAAATAGAAGATAGATATATACAATAGATAGTATAATAACAAAAATAATATATCATATCTCAGATATGTAAATAATACTCATGACTCTCTGTAATAGAGTCACGATAAATTAGATAATTAATGGTCCTGCTAACACTGAATAATTGGGGATAAAATTTCTATAGAATCTTGTTAATCCGAAGAACGACATGACTCACTTTTCATAGCTATTTTCACTCATATGAATATATTAATCTATATCTATCTGACAGAGTGAAGAAATAATAAGAGTATACTTTTAATGGAGAGGCATGAATGAATAATACTTAATGATGTAGATATTTTTTCTTCAATGAGTTAATGGCTAATAAATAATATATAAAATTAATTTGGATCTACACTTATTGGAGATCTCATGTAACATGGAAGGAAAAGTTAATTTATACTATAACTAACAGATTCATGTAATTATTAATTAATTTTATTTTGTATTAATAGTCGAATAGCTATTATATTGATATCTTATTATAAATTATAATCTTAAAGCGCAAATCGACACTACAACTAATTAATTTTTTTTTTAATTAAACAAATTATTATAATTATTAGGTAGATGAGACTAAAACATATTATATAATTATATATATCAATAATAAATTATATTAATAATAATATTTCTACAAAATTATATAATATATTGAAAAATTATACAATTTATCAAACAAAAAATATATATTATATATACATTCATACATATATATTAAACAAATAAAGATTTTAAAATATTTATTACAATACATATAATAATCACTAATTTTAATTTATATTGCAAATGACATACATTTTTTGTATTGATATTGGTTCCACAATATTTTACAATCGATTATATATATAAAAAATTAATTTCCTAGTATTTATGAAAGTGGTCAATCTATTATTTTAATAAAAATGATTATAACGGACAAGATTAACCGAATATATTTTAATATAATATAGTTTGATTAATAATAATTAATAAACGAATTAAAAATAGCTTGATTAAGTTAACAAAAAAATATATATAGTAATTATAGACTATATAAATAAGTAATTAAAAATGAATATAAAAAGATAATGAATATATAAATTATACTATACTAAATATATTAATTAATATTGATTAAATTAAATAAATAATATCAATAGAATAAACATTAATAATAACATAATTATAATCAATAAATATTAATTCATTTATTAATATTTTTAAAAATGATAAAATGGAAAAAAAATATATAATAATTTAAAAAATAAAAAGTAATAAAAATATAATATCATAATATAATAGATAATATAATGAGATCTAAATAAATTAATGTATATCAATAATAATAATTAATAAATTAGTCTAAATAATAAGAACTAAAAAAATATTATAATTAATATAATTCTAATTAATAAAATAAATCTATCATAATTAAAATATTATAAATTAAAAAATAAATATTATCAATAATGATATAAATATTAATTAAGATTAAATTATAAATTAATTAATAAATATATAATAATATTAATCAACAATATACAATATTAAGAACCATGTAACTTAATATATATATATTAGATTTTAATTATTATATAATAATATATAAGTATATAGTATATTTAAATATTATAAATTAAATATAATTTATAAATAATTAAATATTATAAATATAATAATATAAATAAAAGTATTAATATATAATATATCCAATATAATATATATGTCATGATATATATATAATACCATTATATAATAAATTATCATATATTTAGATTCAATATATTAGGATATAATAAATCTATATCTAGAAATTAAATAATATTATATTTATTATATATATTTACAATATGAGTATATAATCAAATAAAAGAATTCAAGAATAATAATTAAAATCCATATATTTCAAAGCACAGTGAGAAAGAGTAAAAAGGTAGTCAGAAAGGAAAATATATACAGTAAAATTAATTAATTAATAATAATAATATTGAAAATGTACCTTGTAATATTCCACATATCTTACATAACCATAACCATTAGATATTTTACAAGAATTAATTAATATTATGTAAATAGTATATATATAATTATACTTCATTAAGTATATATATATATTATCAAAATTATTATTTTATATAGATATAAATAAATAAAGATAAGTTATAATAATATATTTTTAATCTGAAGTCAAAATATATCACTTAATATTTGAAGCTCATTAAAATAAAGTAAGCTTTAAAAAAAGATATTTTTTTCATATAAAAAAATAAATACATTGTTCATAATGGGAAGCGATTTAGAGAAATGAAGGATAATTCCTGGACTTAAGAAAAATACATCAATATAAGTTGATATTATTATCCATAGAGAAATTAAATTTTATTTCTCTACCTCAATTTTAAATACATGTGCTATAAATTCCATAAAACATCATTACTTAGATAAAAGATTATAACATGAAAACTATAGATCATTAGTAAAAATGTACGATAGATATATTATAATTTCTAAATTTAACTTCTTATCAAGCGACGTTCTGAAGCTTTTAGTTATGAAGAAAATAATAAGAAAAAAATGATAAAAAAAAAAAATAATTTACAATATAAAATGAAACAATTTATACAATATATGGCAATAGAATAAATAGAAAATAATACAATAATTAATTATATAATAATCTAAATTATAAACAATATTTATAAATATAATATAGTTAATTATAATAATATAATAAATAATATAATAAGTAAAATTAATATAATAAATTATAAATAATTATAAATTATATATATATAATTAAAATTATATGTAATATAAATATATATATATATATAAATAATATCAAGTAATTAAATTAATAATATATAATTATAAATGTATAATTAAATTAAGGATAATAAAAATAATGAATAACATAAATAAAATATAATTAATAAAAATATATATAATATTATATTAATTAATATTTATATAAGTATGTATAATAAATATATCTAAATCAAGGGTCCATAATATTAAATTATGATATAATTTTTAATATTAAAATAGTAATAATTAATATAGTTATAATAAATTAACGATATAATTTAATAATATTAAATATATTATATAGATAGGTATAAGAATAATAATATTAAAAATTTAGAATAAGGAAGGAAATGACATAATTGCTTATTTTTTCATTATTATTTTAAAAAATTTAAACTTATATTGAACTTATGCTTAATGCGCACATATCCAATAAATATTTTAGACAACATAAGTCAGATAATAAATTAATATAATAATAATTACACAGGGGATTCAAACTCATATAACTCAGTAGTATGTGCCACACTGAATAACATAAAACTAGTAACTCAGTGCACGACAGATATAGGAATTAAGGATATATAAAAAATTAAAATAATATATGTATAAATAATTATATATAGAATAATATATGAAATTAAATAATAATGTATATATAAATTATAAATATAATCTATACATAAGTAATAGTAATATTTAGGAATATATAGATAATTGATAAGTCTATGAAGATAATTGCGAATACCTTTAGTCTTATGTATAGATTGTTTATATCTTTTTATTATAAAAATAATATTACATGTAGGTTTCATTAGAATTATTATCGTATTATCTAAGCAATATAGATTATATAGCTAAACGCATATTATAGGCTTAATTACTACTTACTTATATTAATATAACTCTCCTATATATTATATATAATGTAGATAATTAATATATAATCTTATTACATAAAAGAATTACTAATGAGGTAGTAATACTAGTTAAAGAATTTAGATTCGGAGACTGAATAATTGATAAGTTGCAAATATAATATCTTGGGAATTTTAATTTCATCGGCTTGGGCCCCATGGGGAAGCTTGAATTGGGCCGCAATGCGGGCCAGGGCGCAGCGTGTTCTTGACCCCCTCTGAATAAACCAACCTCTCGAGATCTCACACACCACACACTAATTCAGACTCACTCATCTCCTCTGAAACGCTAACTAGCTGATAAGACCATAGAAGTTCTACCATTCCGCGCTGGGATGTAAGTAGCCGGCAAAGATCACTGAGAAGCATTTATCTCCGACTCGCAAAACTCAAGAACGAACTAAGCCAAGAAAGGAATAAACATAAGACAAGAGAGTGTCTGAGGAGATGATTGTTGAAGAGAGAGAGAGAGATCATCTCAAAGGAAGAATTTAGTATATCTCACCTCAAGTTAAAAATAATCATATAAAATAAAGGAGTTTTTAATATGTCCACATCATTACTACATATACGGTGATGTGTCTACTCAAAAGTAGCCACAAATTAGTCAAGTTCAACCACCTATATATGCATATAATATATATATATTATATAGCACTAATCTTATGGTCAGTCTTGTAGTTTTTCAAATGGTAATCATGTGTATATAAATCTACTACTTTATACGCTTAAGATTCTAAGCAGTATTTAGTATTTAATTTATATATTTTATAATTATTGTTAAACTATTTAAAGTAATAAATTAATCAATATTATATTGTATAGTATTTGATATATATTATATTTTATTTAAATATATATTTAGGTATATTATATATATATATACGATTCTTTTGTGATGATATATATATCGAAATTTCACTTACACTGATATATATGAATATATATTATATTTAGTACTATTATTATACCATATGGTTAGTAACATATATAGCTATTTAATTAATTATTCACTGTACACTCGTCCTAGATAGTCATCTTTCAAGAATTACGAAAAAGTAAAAAATGATTCTTCCAAGATATCTGACTCAGGGGTCTTAACTTCTATAGAATATAAAATCACATTAATTAATTATATGAAATTGATAATATTCATTAATGTAAATTATTTACACTAGTTGTCTTTATTGGCATGCTACATTAGTTTTTAATTTACAAGTTTTTAACAAAATTTTATTGCTTTTCATGTTTACTAAAATTTTTCGCTTTTCATTTTTTTAGTCATTGTTTAATGTATGATTCATTTATATATGATTTAATTATTAATATATATATATATAATTAAATATATAATATATATATTAAATATTATACTTATTAGTTAGTAAATTGTCAAAAATATAAACAGTATATATATAGTTAGGTATTATATATAGTATATATATGTATATATATATATATTGTTATTACTATAATAATATATTAGTTATAATATATATACTATATAATACTATATATATATATATACTGGTATAATAGTTATATATATATTATATATAATATATTATATTATATATATATATATTTATATAACTATTATAATATATTAATAAATTATATATAAGTAATATATATAGCTATATATAATAGTGATGTAGTAGTATATATATTTTATATAAATAATAATACTATATAATATTATATATTAAGATATATATATTATAATATAGTATATATATATATACTATAAATCTAATAATTATTATATTATATATATTAATATATATTTAATTATTTATAATATATATACTATATATTATTATATATATATAATTTATATATATTTAGATATGATAATACTATATAATAAATGAGCATTATATTATAGTATATATAAATTATATATATATAATATAGTAAATATATTATTATATATATAATTTATATATCTTATAAGTATACTATATAAATATATATATATTAATAATATATTATATATTAATATTATATATAGTATAATTATATATATATATATAAATATAATATATATTTAAATTACATGAATAAATAATTATTATATAGTATAATCTATATATATGTTATATATATATATATATATATTAAATATATATATATAATATATGTATATATATATATATATACTTACTGTATATATAATATATACGATATATATATATATAATATATATATATATATAATATATATCTATATAATTAATATTATATACTATTCTATATTATATTATATATATATATATATAGCCTATTATATGTAAAATTTGGGTTTTTCTTTCTTCTTTATTTATTATCTAATAATAGTATATTATATATATATATATAATATACTATATATAAATATCCTATATATATATAGATATACTATATATAATATAATATATATATATATAGATATATTTATAAATTATATAGCTACCATTTAACAATTGGTTTTTATTTCTCTTATTATTAATCTACATAATAAATATATATATAATTATATTAAATATAAATACTATTAATATATATTATATATATATAATATATATATATTTATAATATGATATCATATATATAATATAATATATATAATATATTATATATATATATATATAACTAATATCAGTATTTTTCAAAATATACATATCAAATATATAAATATATATATATATCTATATATATATATATAATAGTATATAATATAATAAATATATAATATATATGTTATATTATAAAACTATATATATCATTATATATATATATATATACATGGTACGTAATATAGTTCAGTCAGTTTGTCACCTAAGATGGATTGTCCGCAAAAGATAAACGTGACAATACCCCGGAGTTCTTTATTACATCAAAAAAAGATATAAACTAAGTGTTAAAGGTATACTCAAGATGTAAAACTATCAATACAAAAGTGCAATCAATATTTAGAAGTCTTTTGGTTCCAAATCGGTTCAAGTCCCAGAAACTCAACGACTAAATATAGGATGATCGATTCAATAAAGAATCACAAAAAAATCTTCTTGAATGTTAGATCAGATCAAGCACAGATGGATTCCATAAGCCTATCAGTTAGTCCAGTTCGATAATTAAATCACAAAAGCGGTTCCTCTGACCGTAAATTTATTCTTGCAGTGATAACACAAAGTCTTCTTTAATTCAAAAGTATCTTCAATGATAGTTTCTGAGATCAAGCTCAAAGTCTTCAAGTGATTTTAGAACGTTCTAAGTTTCTCTTCAAAATCTCCAATAAATTACTTCTCAAGTGTCTATCCTCTTCCACTAAAGTATTCTCTCTGAGTATTCACTAGATACTCTAGCCCTTCCTTCTTTTAATTAGTATTCCACCGTTGTCTTTCGATGAATCAAATTCTCCAACGTGTCCTTCTTGTAATCTTTCTGCCGAGAGTTTATTGAAACAGGAACCTTCTAATACGAGTCCAATACGATAACAGTTCCAAAGAAAGATTTCCAACAGAGAATAAACCTCGTGAGAACAAAATTGACTCGTATTATGAACTTCCAACTGAGTCGAAATATCAGTGTGTGAAGTTACCTTTGACTTTCTTTATCCATCGACTTTAATCTTAAAAATTAAATTCTTAAAATTTTTTAATAGAAATTATCTTAATTAATTTTTTTTATCAAATAATATATTTTCCACGAAAATAAATAAATCTAATCGCTCATCATCCAAGCTTTAAAATTTCATTCCTTGATAATAAATAAAATTCTTTCGCCCATGTAGAAAGAAAAACAGGCTTTCTTTTAACAAAAACATTAGTACTTTCGTCCCTATCCTCGTCAGGTAATCTGCACGAGTATTTTTCGAATGCCTTGATTCGATCGAGTCCAAAATAATTTATACTTCTGTAAAACAGGTAGACCTCTCATTACTTTGGCATTTATATATTTATCTGCATATATAAAAGACGGTGTGTGGGTGTGTGGGTGGACAAATTCCTTCCCGTATAGATAGTTATCAAACTCTTTCCGTACCGGAATATTTGCCAGTCTCTTTTCCAGTGTGGAGTAGACCCTTTCCCTTGTAGATAGTTTTTGCTTGCATAAGCTATAAGGGAAGCAGTCCCATCTTAAACGGCTGCAGCTATGCCCCTACACGCGCATCACTCGCGTCGTGTTGAGTACGAAGACCTAGTAAAGGGTGGAAGCGTAATATTGGGCTTACTAAAAACAGCATCCTTTCAAAGTTCCGAAGCTTTCCCTGTGCTATCCCACGCACCGTTTGTTTGGTCTTTATTTCTATGGTTAAATCCGTTAAGGTGAGGTATTGATTGAGTCTAGTCGGGTTAAATTCCTATAAAACCGTGTCAGTCCCTAAGGAATCGATCTGACTCTTTTTGTATGTGTATCCTCTGCGTCTCTCATTTTCTTCACGTTGTCATCTTGATTTAGACCCACAACTCCTTTTCCGTCATTGTGGCCTAGGGAATCAAATCTCCTCACAGCGATTCGCATTTTGGACGCTCTAAGCGGCGCGCCCTACATCGCCAATCTCTTATTTCATTATTATGGTCGTCCCAGGTTTCAGTATGCACAATTATATCATCCAGGTAGCTATCAGGTACTTTCATTCTCTGAGTATTTTCGTACAGCCTAACGAGTTGTTGCGCAAACCCGATTCACATGCAGCCCAAATGCATCTTCAAAAGTCATAATGCCATCCTGGCGTTACGCGGCGTCTTGAATACTTGGCTCTCACAGGTTTTGCCAGTACTCCTGCTTAAATCCGATTTCGAATGTATTTTTGTCTTTCATAATCGCACGAAAACTATGCGGTCCGGCTCATCAGGCATGTCGGTCGGGATCGAATAAGCCCGTAACTGATTTAATTTTCCTGTAGCGCGACATAAACGCGTTGGATCATCGTTTCTGTTTTCAACATCACTATCGGGGCTGCTAAGGTGACTCGGACCCCTAATTATGCCCATTTTTAACATTCCGCACCTCTTTTTTTAGTGTTCCCTCAGTGACATAAGGTATGGGTAAGAGCTTTGTCTTTTATTGGGACTTTCGTCGTTACAGTTTGATCATGTTGCCATTAGTGACATTACTTAGGCAGGTCCGTAAATACAATGTCTATACGTGCACTTAATATCTCTTTTTAGTCTCTGTCCTTCTTAACTCTTTCTTCATCTATCTCACCTGCCCATCTAATATCACTAACGCTTCTTTAGTGTGCAGTTTCATAAGACGATCCCGCGTCTCTTCCAAATCTAATCGTTCTTCCTCACACTCTTACATAAATCATCACACCTACGCGACGCGATATGATCATCGCGTTTCGTTCACTCCTTTTGTTTGTATATTTTTTATAAGTTGCAACGCTTATGAGGCCTAGTTCTTATTTAACTTTCACTCTGTAATCATTCTCGCCAACAGTTCCGACGACTTCATAAGGTCCTCCACTATGCATAGTTTTAGTTGATTTCGTGGGTAATTAAAAACGGCATCCCCTATTACTAAATCTCCTCATCCTTGGCGCTTATTATCGTAAGTTGTTGTATCTATTGGGCTTTTTCCAATTCTGCTGACGTATTTCAGGTTTCCTCCCAGTTTTTTTCCCTCAACTAAAACATAGCTGGTAACTATTGTCACCCTAGTCTAGTGTGTGCTTCATTATCCTATATACTCTTTCATAATGCTGCCTAGGCCCTCTCAGTGTCTAGCCATATAAAGATGTCCAAGTGCGAATTCCAGTACTCTCTCCTGGTGACAGCTTCACGGATAAGCAATATAAGGGTTTAATGTATTTATTCCACCTCCTGGGTTGTTGCTGCACAACTCTTGTTTTAACATCCTCTTCAATCGTGCCGATTAGAATTTTTAAAAGGCGTTACATATTGGAGTGATAAGGACGTGCACATTTCTTCAACACATCAGTAGCCTAGAACTTCTTACATGCATTTTGACACGAACTGTGTCCCTAGGTCAGTTAGTATTTCATCCGGTACCCAAGCCTACTGTACAAGTCCACCAGAGCTTCAGCAACAGTCTCTGTGTGCAATGTATTTTAACGTACATGCCTTCCGGTACCTGTCGTGGCATATCTCACATAGGTTAGTACTAATTATACCGTCATCTTGAGAGGTAAGATACGTATCCGGGTCATACAAGTGTCAATAGAATCCTGCCACCTTATTTCTCTTGGAACGGGGGCCTATAATGGATCGGTTGGTCAAATGTGCGGTTGTTTACTACATCTCGGCCATTGGTACCTGTCTTTTTCTTGGGGTAGTATACGCAGGAGTGACAAATAATCTGGGATAACGTCTTCATTCATTCCTGCCAGTAGATTACTTCCTTGTAGTACCATTTTATCCGATCGTTTTCTAATCCGCGAGATGTCCTGAGCACATGATGCTGGTCAGAGCCATAATCAATCACTTCCTTTCGTGTTCTTCTTCCGGTACTGACGATTGTGTTCGCTCGTACCTATCTGTCTCTGTTTGCCAAGGTACAAAATCTCCTTCTTTCAGTCGTAAGAATATGCCTTCTTCTTTATGTTGCCATTTCGCACATGCGCCTGACCTATTAAATGTTTCATCTTCCTCTTGGGAATTCGATGAAAGTTTTTCACGAGTAAAGAATCGCCCTTATATGGGTTGTTGAGTGTCTCAGGTACAGCGACCTCGCTGCGTAAATGGTTGCAGCTACTCGCGCCAGTTCATTAACCCTGACCGAAGGGTGTTTAATGTGGCAATCAAAGCGCACTCGGTTACGCTCCTCTTGAAACCGGTCGTTTCGCCGCGCATGACGAATCACTACTTGGCCGTCGGGGCTCCATTGTATCTTATTCGCGCTGTGACCTCTTTCCTTCTGGAAGATCTCGTTTCTCTCGCGCGAGACATTACCACACTTTCGATAGGGTCTTCTCTGCACTCCTCGCACCAGGGATATTTCCTATTATCAAGTCATAGATTGGTTGTCAAGAGCTATAGCTTCAGTCGCCCCGGTAGTAGTGTATCAATTCAATTCTAATACACAGTGCGTTCTAATCGTATTGTCTATAACATTATTTGTTGTCTCTTCCCGCTTTTGTCTGCGACGGTATACTTCTTTGCTTAGGACTGCATCAAACCGTTATCCCTTTAATCCCAGCCATTCCATTGAATCTGTTCGGTTGAGACAGTCGCATGCATCGTGCCTTCGAAGGTTGTGCCTTTGCTATTCTTGCTACTTGCAACGCACGTGGCTCTGATGACAGGTATAGTTTCGCCGCACGCTAAAGCAATCCTATTGTTACTGTCAATGTTCATGATGTCAATGTCTTTATCAGTTGTCATATCTGTACGTATTGGCGTAATATCAGAGAATCATCAATCACTTATTTTCTGCTATGAATTCCCTGTTATATGGCGGCAGCGCCTCCTAGTCCCCTCTCTCACAATATTGCTATATGGATGATTTTGTGGTTCCTCATATTGATCATCCTCCTGATAGGCGTGTATATTTTTATCAATGAATGGCCTTGTCCTTCTTGCCGCATTTAAAGTACATGTGTACAGATTTTTTTGCCTTCAAACTGGTGATGGTTTTGTTCACTAGGTATCTTCCTCTCCTTACTTTGAAGGCTTCTTATAATTGTTGACGCCAAGTTTTTATTCTTGGTCGCCAAGAGCTCTTCTCTCCGAGCAATCACACGTGTAATTTTTCTTTCCCGGAAGATGTCACGAGTTTTTCTGATGTATTGAGAAACGTCAGCTCATTCATAAGTCGATATATATTTAGAACTCTTGTAATACTCTGCATTCACGTCCAATTTCATTACATGGATTTTTCAATTCTATCTATGACTGGATAGGCCTTTCGTCCGATTGTGTGCTTTGCCTTCTGAATTTTCTATAGCAGTTCTTTCTGTTAAGTTGTAACACAGCAGGAGGGCGATTGATTTAATTTATCTAGTCTTTGATCTTCTTAGGAAGACGAGATATTGCTATTAAGCTCCGTTAATAGAGGGCTAAGGTGGACTGCCGCAAATTTCCTTATCACATCGTTAATTCTGCGCATTTCAATACTCCGTTCAAGTACATTCAACTCGTCCCTATTGGTCCTGCAAAAGGAGGTAGCTTTGGTACCCTCGCCTTAACAACGTTGTTATTTACAGCTTGCTGTTGAGTATTGTTGCCAGTGAAGTTCCATCCTTTTAAGTTCTAACTCATGTTCTCTTTGTTTCTCGCCGCTTCTCTTTGTCTCTCTGCCGCTTCTTTGACTTCTCTTGTCTCTCTCTCTTGAAATATGCAATCTCTGCTGCGTCTTTAGCAGCTTCTCTTTCTGCTGCTTTAAATGCGGCTTCTCTTCGCTGCTTTCTCTGGCAGCTTTTCAGTGCTCTCTTTCTCCTTTATAAATCTCTAGCTTCTTTCCTTTAAGCCGAGTTCTGAGCCAACTTTTTTGCCAGCCGAATTGTAATCCATAGTTTGAGCACAAGCAACTTCGCTATATTTCATTCCTTCAGAAACTATTTCGGACAAAACCCAGGCCGTTTTTTGAGTATGTCAACAGAGATGGAATTTCGCGCAATGATAAACGGAAATCCGAGAGTCTTTTATCAATTCACAAAATAATATAAAACTAAGTTTGTTCTAAGGTATAACTTCCCCCCAGACCACTACTTCAGATCCAAAAGTTCAATAAATATTACGAAGTCCTTTGGTTCCAAATTGTTCTCCAAGTCGCTACGAGAGATTCAACCGCTACAGTAACATTCAATTAAGATCGACTAAAATCTTCTGAATGTAGATCTCAATGCCAAGTCCAGATGACCCACAGACTATCATAGTCATTCGATAATTATCACAAGCGTTCCCCGGTTCTGACTGTAAATATTCTCAGTATAAACACTACGTCTTCTTTTTAAATGTCGGTAAGTAATTTCTTCATCAAGTATATTCTCCTGAGCGTCAAGGTCGAAGTCGTCAAGTTTGATTTTAGAACGTTCTATCGAAGCTTTCGTCTTCAACAAATAACTTTTCTCAATTTTAAATTTTTCTCAGTGTCTCTTTCTTCCAACATAAGTTTCTCTCATGAGTAATTGCACGTGATACGACGGCTGAGAGCAGTAGCGAATATTGAGACTCAACGTCTTTGTAGGTTTAAATGACATTAATTAAAATTATATAGAATTATATATAATAATATTAATAGATAATAATAATAATAATAATAATATATATTAATTAGCTACATATTATCAATCATATAATATTGATAATAATCATGATAATTAATAAATAAAATAATAAGTATATCTCCTCCCAATTTATCAGATAAGATATAAAATCAATAATAATAGCATTATAATATTATTATTAGAGATTCAATAAACTAATATAATAAATAAGACACATTATAAGGAAATTTAATTTCATCTGATAATAATAATAATCATATATTAAAAATATAAATATATAATATAAACATAATATCAATATAAAACAATCCCAAAAATAAATAAAATACATAAAATATGCATTTATATATTTTCCTGTTTACACGAAGGAAATGATAAGCATCATGAAAATGTCTACGTCCTATTTATAATCATCTTTCGTTAATCATATATAATAATACAATATAATACATATCATGAATAATTATAATCCATTTAATTTAACTTATTCATATAGATAATAATTATAAATATTTACATTGTATAGTACTCCTTGAAAATAGAACTAAGATAAATATTTTAATAAACTTTAGAGAAAAGTTAAATAATGGAATAATCTTCTTATAATTTAAATAAAAATATGAAGCAAGAATCATAATGAAAATATAATCATATTAAACGTAGCAATAAAAATGTATGAGTGGGTAACCTCGGAATGGTAGTTCTCTCACGACCACCAGAAAGATTTACTCAACAAGAAATATATATCGATACTTATAACTTACTATCTCAGTTTATGTATGTAGTATAACAATTAATTTATATATGACATTCATTTCTTAATTATGTATTGTTTATATATTTATTTATATTGAATATCGTTTATAGTCAATTATTAATGGCCTTGATTCTGTGTACAGATTATTGAGTACATATAAACAATGGGTTTGTATGTTTCTAACCTTTGATTGTCATACTTTATAGGTTGGGGCTTTTCGGGTTTGTGTGTGTGTGTGTGTGTGGTGTGTGTTATATATAATCTAAATTAAAAGAAGTTTTATCTTGTTAATAATGTTCTATTTCAGACAAAATAAAGTGAAATAACTTCGTGAATAAAAAAAATTCTTTTGGCAAATTAAATTAATTATCTGGCAAGAAATTAGTTTCCTTATCTATCGAACATTAATATATAACTATTCTATTATTTTTTATCTAATAAATATCGGCGTATTTCATATATTTTCCGAGGATATTTGTAAAATTTTCCTTTCCTTTGATTCTGTTGATTAGAGTAATACATCATACTATATATTAGTATATCTAATTATATATATTAATAGATAATCTACTTAATAATAAATATTAGAATATTATTATATGTATTAATATACTATTAAATACTATAATATTATCATCTTAATATTATATATTTATTTAATATATTAATCTATTAATAATTGTATTATAATTATTTAATATTATATATTTATGTTTATTAAACATTCACTAATTTTCTTAGTTAATTAATATTAATTAATTAATTAATAAATATATTTATCTTTCAAATAGTTATTAGCAATAAAAATAAAATTCAACAATATTTTATTTGAAATTAGATCTATGTATTATTAAGATATATATATCATAATCATGATCATAACTATATATTTAAATTATAATAATATATATATATATATATACTATATAATATATAATTTATATATTTTATTAATTTATATATGTTGCAATACTACACTTAACAGTATGTCAATATTATAATTTCATTTTAATATATAAATCTATTAATACTATTTGATATATTATACTATAATAAATTTTATTATTGTGTTATATATTGTTAATACTTAATTAATAGTATCGATATTATATATAAATATTATATATATATATAATCTTAATATAGTTATATTATAACTATTATATTATATTTGTATATATTAAATATATTATTTTAATTTATATATACTAATTTATCTATATAATAGTTTATTATTCTATATTTTATATTTGTTATTTATTTCAGATTTTTATATATAATATAAAATATAGATAAATATTTATTTTATTATATAATATTAATTATTATATTTTTTTAATTTAATATTATATACATTATATATATAATATTATATATTAATATATATACATTTATATTATTAAATATTATTATATTAATATATTATATGATATATATATCTTAGGATATATATTTATTATACATATATAATTAACTAATATAATATAATATTAATTAAATATATATAATATATTATTATTAAATATATTATTATAATTAAGTTATTATCTATATTATAATAATAGGTATATATTAATATTTATATTCTAATAGATCATATCAAGCCAATTAATAGAAAACTTAATTTAATTAAAATTTAATGTAAGATAAATACTCAGAAGAAAATATAATCAATTATAATTTTTATAGGGATATTTCCGATATTAATATATCGATAGTTTTAAATTATAAATGATTAAATTATAATATATATATTAATATATGATAATATTAATATTAAAAATATTATTATATTATTGTATTTATTATATATATTAATTATAATAATATAATCATTATAAATAATAAATATATTATATATACTATTAATTTTACTAGTATATTGATTCATTTGAATATCTGTGGATGACAATTCTAAGTTCTACGGTAAGTGCATGATACGATTAAGTTTATTTTTTACTGGGGATTAGGAATTATATTTATTTGATAAAAAGCACATATTTAAAGGTATTAAAGGTGTTATATAAATAACATTTAAGAAAAAATTTTTTTTAAGTATATAAATTTCCGCCATGGGGAGTAATAAGAATTAAGGGTAACTCAACCATACAGTAATTCTCGATATAGTGATAAGATTCTAATATGAGGTCTATTACTGTCTCCGATGAGGTTTCATATTGCTTGTTGGATAAACTTTCTATGGGAGTATCATGTCATGCGTCGCGCTAATTTAAGAAGGTTACTGTTTAGTCTCATTTATACTCTACGATGCAAGATAAAAGAGTTACAGAAGAATCAAGCAGGGATTGGAGGTTAATGATTGCGATAGACTAGGACGTACGGTGAATATTACTGAATAGTTAAAATAGATAATTTTAGAAGATTCATTGGAAAAACAAGAGAGATCTACTTATTTGTGGAGAAAAGACTATATGGAAGTAATTATTTGGAAGTTATTTTGGGAGATGAAAAACTTAGTAAACGTTCTAAAATCAGTCTTGACCGCCTTTGCAGCTTTTGAGAACTCAGACTTAATACATGAAGATTAAACTAGCAGTTTACGAAATTTTAATACGAAGACTTGTGTTATTCACTGAATGAAATATATTTAACAGGTCGATATAAAGGAACGCTTTATGGTGATTAATGTATTCTCAGATCATGACTAACATTATGTACTATGATCTTGTTGGAATATCCACATCTTGTGACATTGGTAATTCTATGATTCTAAAGTTCATTAGAAGAGTATTTTTGTGATCGTTATAATTGGAATCGTATACTATCATGATAGTCTTGATTGAAAGTTACTTCTGAGCGAACATTATGAGAAAACAATTTATGAGAATTCATTCAAAAAGTTTTTATTGATTAAATATATAATATGTAATAATCTTAATCCTAATAAATTACTTTGCACAGCCATTCCAATTTGTAGGAAGTTTATATAGGGAGAGAGATTAGAATATAAACTATTAAGTATATTAATAATTATTTTTATAGTTATTTGATTTTTATGAAATAGATATGGAATAATAATATATATGAAATCTACTTTTTTGTTGTTGCTTGCTTCACAGAAAATAATTATTATTGTATTTTAATATAGCGGTGAAAATATTCATCATATATATAATCACTTATATACAAATATATATCATTATATTACTGTTATTTATGATATTAGACTATAGTCTAATATAAATATTATCTATGGGATATATTTTGCTATACTTATATTAAGATTAGCTACCGTAAATATATAATTATAGTAATTTACCTGGATAGGATAAAGTGTATAATATAGCGAACGTTCGTTATAAATTGCTTGGAACATTTGTGCTTTAACTCTCACTATACTAATGGAATACAATTTCGGAACGATGGCAATAAATATGCTCATAAGTAGAACTCAGTGACTTTAATAAGGGAAAGAGAGATAAGCTGCATGAAGAGTTATTATAAGGAAATTGCTAAATAAATGCTTTAAATGTCTTCCATTTCGCAAATGAAAGAGTACCAGCAGAGGCTACTGTTACTACTTATAAAGGAGGAAAGAGAAGCTGCTAAAGACATATGACCAAGGCAGAAAGGGGAAAGCCTTCTATTGCAAAGAGAAGAGAGACAATAATATAAATAAAATAAAATCGCTTGCTAAATAATCAAAAAGTTCTTTTTTCTTTTAAGAAGTAACTGAATAAATGACAAAAGATGTAAAAGTAACGATACTCTTAAAATATTATGCGTTTTAACACGTTAAACTGGTTTTAACATGTTTTTAACACGTTTAGTTTGTCAATCACCACAAATATGTTTTCAATGCGTAAAATAACACATATATACTTCCAATTTAATTAAGAGAAAACCATACACATGCATCACATACATAAAGCCAAACTGATGGTAATAGTGCTAACATAATATGTTCTTAAATTGAAAACAAAGCTGAAATTATTTATGTTAAATTTGTGTTAATAACAAATTGGCAATGATTAACAAAATAACCGTGTATATTATTTAATCATGCAGGAACCAGGGAATGAGAGACAAAAACAAGAGAAACGTATGATGTAAAATAAATATGATACCTTACATTATCCACCAAACACATTACTGATTGATGTGGCATAATTGATAAAAAAGTTATGGTAAATCATTGAGTGTGAAGTGAAAAACTGAAAATTATCTTTTTAATCATCAAAATTTATATATAAGTTTTCCAGATAATGAAAAAAGGAAAAAAAAAAAGTTGGAAAATTATTTCATAAACTTTGCTTTAATCAAATCGTTCGTGTTTGAAATGTGAGAATTGAGAATTGTGTAAGTAATAAAATTAGCTTTTATGGATATATTTCCAACTAATTTTTCAGGATATGAAGAGTGTCATTTAAATGTACAATTATTGAGATATAGTAGTATGAAGCTTTTAGAATTAGAGTTACGGGAAGTAAAAATGTAATCCTATACTTAAAATAAGCTTTAGCACACACAAATATCCCACGCAACACCCAAGAAAATGTTAAGAAAATGAATTTAAATTTACCCGCTAAAATGATAGTCAATTTCTTTCTCGCCTATATCTGTCCTTGCGTATTAGAAAAAACGTATTTTAGAGTATACAATACGAGACAAACTTTCACGTCATATGATTTATAAATACATCGATGCGCCGTCCTATTGCGACGGCACCTGTCTACAATAGCTAACACAGAAACGCAGACATACCGCCCACACCTAACAAGAATCGCAAACAATTTCGCTATTTAATCACTTCAAAAAATAAAAATAAATCATCACCACAATAAGACCTAATACAATGCAACTAAAAATCGAGCCCAATAATGAATACAAAATACGAAAAAATACATAATGCTACCAACTAAATCACTCAAATAACCAATACCTCATACATAAAAATAAAATAAATACATATCTCAAAAACATAAATCAATAAATCAATCAATAATAAATACACAATAATAAGACATCTGCTGATGTAATTGAAATAATAATAATAATAATTAATAAAATAATAATAATACATAATAATAATCAATAATAATAATCAATAATAAATAAATAATAATAATTTAATAATAAAATAAAAAAATAAGAATAATAATAATACATAATAATAATGATATAAAATATGGAGGGGGTTAACAGAGGGATGTAAATGTACTCCTTTTTTGGAGATGATGTACTGTACTAAATAACTCGAATAAACATCCGAAAAGTAAATAATACCCAATAAAATCCGTCACCCGAAAAGAAGTCTAACAAGAAAAGTCAAAACCAAAAAAAATAAAAAAACCAGACCTATCAACCAGCCCCCTAAGAAAGCAATAACCCTCCCCAACTCATAACTCCCATCTCCCTTCAGAAGCTTATAAGCAAGAAGCAGACACCCAACAAGTCAAGTACACTGTCGCCCCAAAAAAAAATAATCAGCCCCTAAACAAAATTGTAACGGGAGTTACAAGACCCCTTTAGCGCCGCCGGCGCCTTAACCAAAGCAATTTAAGTTGAATACCATCAAAATAAATTGTTGATAGTAATCGGAAGGTTAGATTAAATCCGCCAGCATAGGGAACACAGAGAGATAATGAAAATGAAGGATGAAACTGAGATTGCATACATCAAGAATTTTACCTAGAATTTAGTAGTGAAATTTATGAAATAATTACTAATGGACCCGAAAAAGGTGAGAGAATATTACTGAAATAATTAGAAAGAATGTGGCAGATTCATTACTGCTTAGGGATGGTTTATATTTAGGTTTATATTTATTGATGTGTAAAGATTCAAGAATAAATAGAAAAGAGGACTCAGAGTTAAAATTAGTCGTAAGACAGGAAAGGAAAGGTATTCAGAGTCGAATTGTTCAAAAATTTCCAGAGAAGTGGTAAGCTAAGGAATTTCGGATGATAGCTCTAAAATGGAACCGCATTACCTTTGTATAAAGAAATTTAAAGAGCAGGCCGACTTGCTCGCAAAAAATGTCCCAATTTGAGGCACATGCTCGGCGAAAGCGCGAGAAAAAAAAATAAAAAAAGCTCTAGCAATTCCGAACACAACAAAGTACTTTTACTAATACCTTAATGAATAAAAAATTATAAAGCCATTCACAGTAATCATTAATTTAAATATTTGAGACCACCACAATTATTCATAACAGGGAGATATAAATCACTTGAAAATAAAAAATAAATAAAGAAATATATAATATATATTATAAAATAAGATTAATATATTAATAAATATATATATATAAATAATAAATAGAAATATAAGTAATTAAATATAGATATAAGATAATAACATAATAATAAATATATATATAGTATAATATAATATATATTATATATATATACTAATAATACTATATATATATAATAACTATAATAATATAGCAATAATATTTTCAAATCCAGCTGAATCTTATTTAACTTTAATATTTATTATCATTATGTCAAACATTACATTTTGAAGTGATAAAATAATATATGATAAAACATTCATTTATCGTAGAAAAACGATTTAGACGAGAAGAACAAAGAGAATTTTTAAATAACATTAAAAATAAAAAATAATTTATATAATGAAAAAATTTAATTACATTTAAAATATAAAATAATTTTCGACATTTTGATATTCGGATACTTATCAAATAAACATATAATTATTGGGGATTTATATGTCTAGATACATATTCATATGTTCATTAAAGTATAAGCCACCGAATTCCAAACAAAGAACAAATACACCAAAAGATTAATATAATATCCTACCTATAATCCAAACACACCCCATTACTTGTATTATAAATATCCCAAACAAAAAATATGTCCATACAATATAAACAGCAAGAATATTAGATAACGACAACCCTAAGTCTATTTCATTAGCGATTAATATCTTTTGCCTATGGCATTATTTTCATCCTGTTCAATTCTCTCCAAATATTTTGATCGAACAATATAGGCGCACGAAAAACAAGACAAAACCACGAACCACTAGACACAGAACGAACACGAAAACACGAACAACGAACTACGAACACAAAGACAGCCAACCAGATACGCAAAAAAACGCATCAAAAACGAAACCACGAAAAACCCGCAAGAGAACCTCATAAAAATTAAAGGAATAATTAATAAAAAAAAATCGAAAATCTGATAAAAACCATCAGAAATAAGATTTGAAGATTAAGAAAAAGCAGAAATTCCTATACACAAAACGAACTTGACTCTATAATGACGCTAAACCAAAAAGCCCCGTGACATTCGCCTAAACGAACGACAGCCCTCAATAAAACAGAATTAATACCTCTCACCCAGCCTCCCAAAATAAAAGATACGATACCCAAAGTATAGTACCCCAAAAAATATAAATAAATATATAGGCCAGCATAAACATCTCGAGCCTTAAATAATTAAAATAAAATAAATAAAACTCAGAAGCAAAATATTCTCCAGCCATAAAAAAAATACAAATAAAATAAAAGAATTCATGAGAAAAAAATATTATAAATTAATATAAATATAGAATGTAAAAATTTCAAATGAAAATAATAAATGAATATAAGATAAAGAAATATTATAAAAAATAATAGATAGATGATAAGAAAAATATACTATAATAATAAGTAAGTTAGAGAGATATAAGAAGAAATAATTATAAATAAATATATTTCAGGTGGTAAACCAATGATGACGAACACCAAGGACTTGATTAACAATTAACAACAAGGCAAAAATATAGTACAACGAAATAAGCTGCAATTACGCACTCCACTGCCTTAACCTGAACATCATTATAAAAAGAATGTCACTTGTTCCGAAAGTTTATTCATGACTCTGTCAGCACTTAAATGATGTGTTGGGATCTATCTCGTCTGACACAAAAACTTTTTGTAGAAGTTTATCGAACAAAATTTACACGTTTTTCGGAATAAGAATGTAAATATTAGATTAAGAAAGAATTTGGAGGCAAAATTTAAGTTTATCGTATGCAATTATAAAGAACAAAACCTTATGTAAACCTTATCAAAGCAAAAATGGAAACAAATGAAACTGAACACCTAGACATCCATGAGCGAATGAAATTAATGAGAGGTGATTATAATTTCTTTCCCTGAACTACGAAAGATACTAAAAAACTATAAAAAAAAAGATTAATTATGCAATGTATAAAAATGCACAATTGTACATATATATTAATATCAAATAGAAATTGCTTATAAGATGATATTTTTCGATATATCAATTTCAAGGTAAGGTGTATAAAAAAAATAAAGTAAAGTAAAAATTTTTCGACCTCCTTTAATTGCTTCCGTCGAACACGAATTTGCATGTGACAGTAAATAATTTATCCTCGAAATCCAAAAATTTATTAAGTACTGCGATTGTTTTGTCTTGTGATAGTTAATTGTAAAATTAAGTATTGTCACAGTATTCAATTTATAAAAAAAAATTTCAAACCTATTATTCTCGATTTTGACTATGTTCTCATTTAATGATAGTTTCAAATGCAATAGATTCAAGACACACTTGTACTAGTATCCTGATAAATATTAATATACAAAAGTAATCCAAGAAATATAAGTAAATAGATCTCTCTCACCAAACCATCAAACTCAATAAAAATCAGCAAGTAACAACTCTCATAATTATATCTATGCACATACTAAATAAAATATTTCACTTTCATGTTGAGTTTTAAAATGCTGTAAATAATACACTGTAAGTATATAATAACTTCATTCTTATCAACACACATAATCATACCACAAGCAATAAACTATACAGTAAGACGTAGATAATAATAAGAAAATACCTACACTCAAAATTGGGAAACAAGACTATATAGCCATACAATGAAACCTATATGAAGAAAAAGAGAAGTATAGTTCAACTACAAAGTAGAACCCAACAAATAAATAGCAAGCCATATAGCAACTACTCACAGGAAGGCTTAACTATAAAGGTACAACGCAATTAACGATAGATATATATCCAACTATAGTTAGTAAAAATAAAAAATACATAAAATAATAATCATATATAATAAAAAAAGTATACAAACTACTACGTATAAGTAAATATACTAACTAAATCGAGAACAAATATAATTAGCTGCACAGAAGGCATCCATGCTACATCTATATAAGAATAGCAGAAAGTCAGATGATCTAAGACCAGATGAGATAAAAAATAAAAACTCCACAATCCCAATAATACACTCTCAATTGTCATTCAATAAAAATTATACAGGATTTTACAAATACAGCTATAATAATTCGATTATATATAAAATAAATAACGATACAACGTAATCATAAAAAGACTGAAAATAATATAACTCACAAACTATAATAAAATCACCCAATAAACGCAGCGTAATATAAGAAACCTAAACACCAAAAACGCATAAAAATGACGCTTCAGAATAAAGAGATAACCCGAAGGTAGAAACTTAATTAAGAGGAAAACCGGCAATAAAATGTAAAAAATTAGTGATATATAAGAGAAAACTAGATAGTGTAGATAAAATATAGTTAGAAAACAGGAAAAAACAGTATAGTAGTAGTAAAAACACCTAGTATATAAAACCAAAGCCAAGAAAAAACAATTATATATAAACATAATACGCATTAAACTACGATACCGATACTTTTAACCCAATCATTATATTTATAGAACCACAATATACTCAAATACAAAACATCCTAACCCACGATACGGCACCCTAATTGATAAACAAAATTAAATAAAAATAATAAGGTAATAAAATTAAGGAGAATAATAAGTGAAAAAAAAAAATCTTAGAATAAGAGTGAAAAAAAGAGAACGGAGAAAAAGATAACGAATAATTGGTGTTAAAAGTAGATTACGAAACCGAGTCCACAAAGTCATACGGAAAAAGAAAAAAAAATGCAGAACAAGAGAAATATACCAAATAAACACATATACAAATGCATAACGACAAAAATACCTCAAAGTAAAGAAATCACTTCAGCAATGCACACCCAAACATCGTATCAAGACTCCAAACACCCACCATACGCAAAACAAAATCTTAGAGAGAAAACATTAAGACTATAGAACGACAATATAATAGAACAGCTGAAGTCAACACAAATAATAAAAAGGAATGATTGTAAGATTTTTATTTTTTTTATTTTTCATACCATATAGTAGCAATATAAAAAAAACACCCAGAAGTATAAGTAAAATAATAGCGAAGACTCGAAAGACCAACCTAAGATTCAACAAACATAATAACAGATTCATTCGCGATTTATCTGACGTAATCACATACTATCACTCAGCCGAGAATGACAAAAAATAAACAGCAATGAAAAAATGAACCACCAAATACATAATAGAGTATAATAAATATTCAAAACATAGGCACAAACTAGACCATAACACCACATTTCATGTATGCACTACGTAGGCTGTATAAAAGACAGTTACATCAAGCAACAATAATATACAATACAAAAGTAAGCAAGCAAGTTTACTTGCGGTCGATATAATTCAGCAGGAGACATGTAAACGGTAACTTAGCACGTAAATACATCCCTAAATAAGAGAATGTCCATATGACCAATTGGATGAATGGCTCTATAATCCATCTGAAAATACAGTCTAGAAAAAAATGGGAGTCCGTCAGTGTATCACCACAGAAGTAATGAAAAAACTGAAACGATCTGAGTATAAAGAGAGGCCCTTAGAGACATGAGACCTTGAATTCCTGATATCAACCCTGAGTTAGTACTGGCTCTCGGAGAAAATAGGATTGCGTATAAAGAAAAAAATGGAAGAACTACTGGACCATGCAACAATGAGTTAACATAATTTATACGTAACAGAAGCAGAGCTGCAGGAGACTCTTATCAAGTGTCAGATGGAAAACTCTGTGTATTGCAGGGGAATAGTTGCACAGGACTACTTACTCACTTTGCACGCCGCAAGCAATACGAAAATGTAACGTGAGTGGAGACTGTTTATTGACAAATTTCACAAAGAGCAGTTTTAAAGTAGTGTGTTGTTACATAACGACGGCAATAATAGTATGCTATTCACAGGTTATCCTCAGTTAGGGTACCGGTACAGGCATGCAACAGAAGAGAGGAGTAATGCAAAAATCAAGACACGTTTGAGAGAAGAGATCTAACAATATCAGTAGATCAATTCTACCCAGTCAAACTAAAAAGATGTTCAAAAAATACTAGCGCATAACCCAGAAAACCTAACAATACAAAGGTCAGCAAGCAAGTGAGTATTCACCAAAGTAAAAATCCCTGAACCTCTCCCCTGTCCGCCCTAATTAGAGAGAGCAAGCACAGAGACAAGGCCAAAAATCACTAGAACCAAAAGAGAATATGCACACGACGGAGAAAAACACCTTAGACCCACAGTGACAGAACACATCATACCAACAATGCACAACCAACAATAAGTAGATACAGAGGAGAAAATACAAAATCATCTTAAACCTCCACGTACAAACAAAAAACTTTGAAAAAAAAAAAAAGTTTAATATAAGATGAAACCAATTGTCATGCAAGGCCAACAATACAAATGATACCAAAATGATCGTAGTGAAGCTTCCGCAGTTATATACTGCTTCAACGATTTCCTGGTCTGAAACTGACGAGAAAGAAAAAAAAAAAGCTGGGATATTTGAAATGGCCCCACAAATACGGGACCACTCCCTCCGTCGATGCATATGCTCTTTAGCATATACAACAATGACTGTGTAAAAGAGGCCAAGAAGGGTGAAAACTTGCTTTTCAGACGTGGTTAGCACAGAAATTCTATCTGAACCGGGAGAACACACAGTGACACAAGCCAAGAAAAGACCGAAACTAACATTGATACCAGAACTGCTATACATTTTCCATTCTCATCGGATGATAAGAATGAAGAAATATAAAGCTTGGCCACATCTCTACATATACAAAATACTCCTCACCTAAAGAACATTTCCAGGAAAAAATAACTAGGCGATGTAAAGTGAGAGATGAGCAGGTGAAACGCTTCCCATCAAGATCTAAAAGATTCATGAATGAAGGACGGTTACTCAGGGCAACAGCAAGGATTATCAATAGTGATGGAAACCGAACTAATCATAAAAACAAAACTGTTGGAGATGAAGAGGGAATATTCAGACCGCTATGCCGCACAAGTAGAATCGATCTAAACAAAGAGAAAGTTTCTCTCACTATCATCGTAGGTATGTTAAACATTACAACTAAAAACCCATTCAATTTCTAATCTGCATTCATTGCTTTGTACCAAATATTACTCTTTAATTCAATAGTATGTAATATATGTTTAAATAATATAATCATCACAAAGACAATGATATCAATAATACATTGCGATTTGCTTTCTATCATTCAGCTAATATATCCAAATAAAAAAAAAAATAATATACTACTATATACGAACAAAACAAAACAAACAATAAATATTAATAACAAAAAAAAACAGAAAGAAATTACTAAAACTAAATAAAAACACAAAACAATAAAAACAAACCCAATACCAACTACTATTACAAAACAACTAAAACATACTAACGTATACAGTAATACTACAACAACATTAAAGAACACAAAAACACAACCAAAAAAAAAATAAAATAAGGATAAATATAAAAATAATCCTAAAAAAAACATAAAAATACAAAATCAATACATCAAACAAATAAATCCAACAAACTACAACCCGTATAACAGACCATAATACATAAATATCCATACTGCCTAAACTAACCAAAAATACCTAAATAAAAACGACCCTACATATAACTACAAATCATACATACAAATCAAGAAAAATAAAATTAATAAAAAATAAAAATACACAAAGAACGCTAGGAATAGACCATGATTTTAGTTGTGATGTTTCAAAAAAGAAACATGGCCCCAAAAGTGTGCCTCACAAAAAAAACGTTTCATAGAGAAGAATGATCTGAACATAAAAAAGTACCAAAACCAAAAATAATAACCGCGCGTGACCAAAAAAAAAAAACAAAACAAAAAAACAAAAAAATATTTAACAAATATAATCTAAAAAAAAAATCTAAAAATAAGAATATAATAATAACAAATATAAATTACTATATACTGAATAATATAAAATAAATAAAAAGAATATAATAATAGATAAATAACTAATACATAATGAATAACCGATTATAAGACAAAAAATTATAGAACTAATAGCTATATATATAAAAAAGTATACAAAAAATAAATTATTTTATTGTTATAAATATAAAACTCCAGGAAATAATCTTTTGTTCCTAAAAACAAAAGATATAAAATAAAAAATAGAAACAATAATAATATAATGATATAAGATATAATCAGATATAATTGTATTTGAATGCATAAAGTAAAAAAGGGTAAAAAATTACAAAATAAAAAATTTAATAATAACCTTTGTGATACAGACTATATCTCCCAATGCGACTGTGATATGCAAAACCAAAACCGATTACATTCTTGGAATCAGCACATCAAATTAATAATCAATTGGGAAACCACGTCCAAGAAATACTTTCGATGATTACCAGATGTAATAATATTATACAAGGTAAATAAAACAAAAAAGTTAAAAATAAACTATCTGATACACAAATAAGGAAACATAGAAACCAAAAATTACACATATTAAAAATAAAACTTAAATGAAAAAAAATTTTGAATAAGTATCGATAGTAAAAGCATACTTGAAACAAAAACATTTCAGTTTGAAAAAGCCTCTAAGAGTTAAAAAAATGACATAACAAATTAGCAGTTCTTCTCATTTCTCAAGGAAGCAATAACCCATATTTCCGGTGGTGGCTTCATAAAATTTCCTACTGTATCATTAAATATTATTCTTCACTTATCTCGACTAGACATGAACGGGTAGGAGCTGAAAGAGCTAGTTTTTCAAATTCATTAAACTATATTATTTCCAGTGTTTTCCACCAATTGATATATGAATATCCAGTCTGTCTTCACTGGTCACAAGGTAAGGGCGTAGAAAACTAGTAATATATTTGTATATACTTTCACTTAGAACGTGTAATTCGCATATAATGTAGGCTTTACATGCTCTATGATGCCACAAAAACATACTGTCACATAGGGATTCAGAAGCACATAGCGGACTTTCTTTTTTCAAACCTCATCACTTATTTTTTCGAGTATCGACGAATTTCTGATGTCACAACTTCTTTAAAAAACGAAACGCATATAAAGAGTGAAAAATTGAACCTTCGCTTCACTTTCCCCACTACGTGAATCAGAAGAGTCGGGAGCTAAATTTTCATAAGGAGCTAAATTTTCAGGCATTTCTTTCCATGCCTCAAACGACCATATTTTTTAACTGATTCATCTGATTCATGTTGAAAACTTTAGCTTAGAATTCGCAATCTAAGAAAGTAGCCATAACACACAAAAGATGTACTGCATCACAAAAGAAACTTAGAAAAAATTTAAACATCTACTGATTTCTATAAAGAAACCTAAGCTCAAGAAACGAAGATGAAACAATTGTGAATAATAATATACACTGAAAGCTTTTGAACTATTTTAATTGCAAAACTAAATATTTAAAAAAAAATTTATTGCTAAATCAATCATCACTTGGGGCGACTGTTACTTCACAATTAATGCTTGTTCTAGTGATGTTGTCAAATGGCTTCAAGTAAATGGAATAATTTTGCCACTGAAAATCAGTACAACATTTTCTAGATTGCATTCAGCAGAACGGTATAATGAAGAATAGGGAACTTTATTGTTCAAACAATCTTTAAAGCATTATCAAATAAAGCTTGTTCAGCGTGTAGGAAAACCGTCATTGAATTCAACTTTATTTGCTGTTTGACATTCAGCATGCATACTGATAATAAGTATTAAGCTTATGCAACGCTGCCGTTGAAACGAAAAAAATGACGTGAAAAATGTAGAGGATTGCTTCTGCAAGATAAAACAAAATATCTTACACAGACTTCCTGACATGAACTAGTTGAAAACAATCGCCGAATTCCCATAAGTTGACCAAACAATCGTGAACCTCAACAACCCACTGAAAAATTGAAGCAACGCTCATAACCCCATATTTACCGCAAATGCACTACAACCATGTAATATTGCCAAAATCCACCCTTAATCCCTCGCTCACTCCACTAAAATGAATTCTAATTTTTTAAGCTAAGAATATCTAGAAAAAATAGCCCTAACAAAAGCGGACCCATATCAAGCGCGATAACCGACAAATGAAACACCCAAGACTCCTTCAGCCAGTCAATTGGCTACAAATCTTGGTCATAGTAATCACTTCGTAATTTTTTTATAGAGAAAATCCAACGTAATTCATAAAATAACCTCAATTTTAAGATTGAAATATACTTTCCTTAATATTGACGTTCAACCATTAATATGAGTTTCACTAAAAGCTCCGAAATATTTTCGGCCCTGGAAATACGTTTTATCGCAAAAAAGGGTCCGCCACGCAATACCGATCAATAATACGATAATATCATTGGAAAACCCATAACCAGGACACTGAAACCCAAAACAAAACCCGCCGGAACCCCATAGGCCGATCTACCGAATCTTACCGAATATTCCCCGCGCAGGTATACCACTAAAAAATAAGAAAGAAAATAATATATCATACACATACCGACCCAACCGCATTATAATACTAACCCAAAGAGACCCATATATCTATATAAACCCCCACAGCAAAGTATCAAAATATACGCTACAAGTAACAAAGATACGATACAATATAACAATAATTAAATAAAACTACTCACTCAGAAATATAATATCATAGAGAGAGATATAATATATACTATATATAAAAAAAAAATAAAAGTAATACATACATATATAATATTATATAAACTAAAATAATATTAATAATATGATGTGCTGAAAGGAAGGATATAATTCAAATTAAAAATGAAATATAACTATTAAGAATTAATATTTGCAGAGTGGTAATCTCTTTAAAAAATTTGTCGACATCAAAAATACGACCGGGGCAGGAACCAAAACTCTCCGATCCCCAAATAAAGAAGAGCCACAAGACATTTATCTGAAGTTTATAAAATGCTCAAAAGGTTTGTTTAAAGTCACATCTAAAACTTTTCGCAAAAAATAAATGTATAAGTTAATAAGATCAACATGCACCCCAGACACTCATCCATCATACTAATCTTGTCGCGTTCATCTTCTCCACCACGTTACAATACCTATTCGCCTACGCTAACTTTGAGAATCACATGAGACTCACACTTTCTGCTCAATTATCTAGACTTGCTCATTGGTGATACTTAATAAGATTTCGTTCAAACTTCGGATAAATTAATAAAAAAAAGTTAATAATGTTCAAAGAAAAAGCATAAAAATTCATAAAATTATTATATAGAATCAGTGTAAACAACTATTGCGCAAAACAGATGTCTGTCCTCAAGTAAAAAAATATACGTCAAATTTAAAAGGATTCACTTACTTTAGTTATAAAATATACACTTTAATTATAAAGATAATGGAAATATTATGAAAAAACTGAATAGATAATTGAAAAGAAAAAATGGCAAAATTATTTTTTTTTGAAAATAAATCATGGATAAATATTTATTGCAAAAAAAATATCTGAAAAATTAAATCTAATTTATTCACTTATAAGCTATCAACCATTCATTGATTATTATTATTATTATGTTAAACCATTTTATCAACATTATTTAATTATATATTAATTAATATGTAATTCAATATAAATGAAAAACAAAATCCATGTTCAAAATACGTTGCTTGCAAATATTTTATTAATTTTCATTTATATAATATTAATATTATGAATAAACTATAATTATGATCGATTCCTAAATATAAAGAAACCGCATAAAAAATATAATAATAATAATAAATACTATTATATATAATAAAATAGAAATATATATAAAAAGAATAAGATAATTATGTACTATTATATAATATATATAGGATATATATATCCAAAACTACATCTTAGATATATAAAGCATAATAGGTGCCAAAAATTTATAGCTACAGTAATGATTTATAGTAATAAAAAAAAAACACAGTAAAAGAACGTATGTCATGAGTGTATATGTAAATTGAGCGAACAAATAGAAGGAACCGGGAAACTGTAGTGTGAATGACTCTGACAAAATAGCACACATCATCGCAACTGCATAAAATACAGTATACATATAAGTAATTGAATAAATTCAAACCAGTTATCAATTCGTATTATCAATTACGTGATCATCAGCAAAATTTAGACTTATATTAAATGGATCAGTACTGCAAAAACCAAACTCATATTATATGGTAATACTTACCGTAAACGACAAAACTATACCAAAACCTACCAAATAAACGCCAAGAAAAGCAACAATCTATATCACACGGCAACACCAAAATATAACCACATACACCCCTACCTAGCTATACGGAAATACGCAAACGTAAATAATAAAGGTAGCAAATCGGTCCCGGCATGAACCAAACTACAATACGCCTACTACCTACGGCAACTATCATTAAAAAACATTCTTTCTTATACAAGAATATTAATATAGAAAATAAATCTCAGTCCTCACGACAGTGTCCTATAATGATTGTAATATTCTTTCTTATAGATGCCACCTACCATATAAGTACAACTCGCCGCGTAAAAACTCATATCACATCATAAAACGACACTATAAAACAACTCACTAACTCACTACCCCAAACTGTATCATCCAGATAAATAAGGTCTCAAAAATCTAAGTCATGTAATACATAATCAGATAGAGTAAAAACAGCTCCAAAGTCAATCCGATCAATGACCGTAAAATACCCCCCAATATTAGAATCTATACTATATCTACCCCACTATATCTTAACCAATCCATACCGTCTATCGCAAACACTCACAAAGTTCACAACTCGCACAAAAAGTACCTATCCCAATAAGACTTACACGATAAATACCACCAAATACTCATTTATATAATCAGAGAAAGACATACCACAACCCTAACACTACAACTCTTAGAGCTATATATAAGAATAATATAAGTAACTACCTCCCAGATGCCAGCTAATAACCAACACCAGAAATTGAAATCCACTTAAAAATGACACTACTAATAGCAACAACAACAGACCTATACATACTCATACACTATTAAATATAGAAAATAAAAACAACTCAAAAACCACTGAATTAATCACTAACAACCCACACATACAAACGCACTACAATACAAACACTAAAAGAAACCACTGAAAACAATAGACCATAATACAAAATATAATATATATACCTCATATAATTGACTACTAAAACCCTATGACACTCACCTACATACTCATATATACTATATACACAAAATAAAACATAATATATACATAATAAAACCTCATATAATTTTAACTAGTAACTAACTAACTAAACCCAACCCAAAACCTTGCCTAAGCTATCCAAACCAAACCTAACCAAAACTCCTATATATACATTATTAACCCAAGGTAGAAAAAAAATCTATAATATAATAAACTACTAATAAACTACTCAGATCACAAATATCAATGACACTACCTAAATTCATCTACCCTAACACACACACCATAAACTAAATAAAAAATCCTAACTAACCAAACACCACTAGTAAAATAATAATAACACCACGTGCCCTGGTATTTCCTTTTGTTTACCCGAAATTCACATAATCTACCTACGATAAAAAAGCTACTAATAGCCCCTAATACAGTAAATAATATATAATATATATAATAAAAATAAAATATAAATATAAGATATGAAAAGATAAAAATATAAAAAAAAAATATATAAGATATAAGAATAAATATATAAATAAATAAAATATAATAAAATAATAAATAAAATAAAAAATAAATTATAGAATAAATAAAATATATAAATAATATAAAATATATATAATATTAAGAATATTATAGATATAAATTTACAGTTAAACACCATCACAAGCTTCACAGGGCAGACCTTAAGATAATAACTAGAGAGAGCGGGGTAGTGGCTCAATTTTTCAGTACTGAGCAAAGGCGGAACACAAGAAGAGAAATAGTACACACTCACAACGCACCGACCAGTGACGAACCTGATAAGTCTACTACGCTTAATTTGGCGAAAAGTGCTCATAAAACGCTGAGCTACAGGAACGCAGAAATTTGTGCTTGAAATCACAATACAAATGAAGTTCTACGCCAGCCGACGTCAGCCGAATAGTCAATTCTTCTAAGAATAATAATAAATAAATAACTAAATCAAAAATATTAGATAACAAACAACCATTATAATTTATTAAAATTAATATATATCAAAAAGAACCAAATAATTAATGATTGTTTGCTCTTCCGTATAAATTTAAAAAATATAGTTTTAATATTGTTTTAAAATTGATATAAAAAAGTATTTATTAAAAATGTAATTCTTTTTGCTAAAGTTTTTACAAACCTGATCAATGTCTTCTCAAGAAACTATCATCCAAGTCCCCAGCATCAAAGTTCCAATCCCTCATTGCCAGCTCTTGTGCTATATTTTTAAAATTCTTCAATATCCTTTAATAAACTTGAATCTTCTTTTTTATTTTCCACTCTCATTTACTATACTACTGTATGCAGACACAAAGGTGACTCATATAAAAAAAATAATATATAATAAAATAAACATAATATAATTATATATAGATAATATATAATATATAATAAATAATATATAAGAATAAAAAAATCAATATAAAAAATATACACCCAAAAAACCCCACTAAGTATAAACAAGGGGAAATGAGGAAAAACTAAAAAATACTATATAAAAAAAAAAAAAATAAACAGTAATAAAAACAAAAACTAAAAAGCCCAAAAAAAAAAATACAATGAAAGCAACAAAAAAATAAAAAAAGTAACGATAAATAAACTACAAAGAATAAATAGAAAATATATATATGACGTTACTCCTAATTAAAACCCAAGAGAAAGTTAAACCCAATAAAAAAAGACCCAATGATATGCGAATAATCAAACTAAACAGCTACTCAGCTACAACCCTGAAAGTGTTAACATGCTTAGCTCAAAAACTCCAGGATAGAAGAAGCCGCTCAAAGATTACACACAACAGAGCTTGCTTTTTTTATCATTAGTTAATTATTATATATTATAATCTAATTAATAATATTATTTAAATTTTATATATTAAAATAACTATTTTAAGAGAGAAGACTCGCGCAAGACCGGACACGAAGGATTGGAAAGATGGAGGAGGGACGAAGTACACACCCCTAAATACCACCCACAGCCTCGAATCCCCAAAATCGCATCGCAGAAAGACCCCCTGACGCTTTCCATCTTTGCGATTTTTACACTTTGGTATTCCTTTAGTTAAAAAAAAATTCAAACTTGATTAATTGACAAAACTTCTGACCGATCTATAGCCTATGAGCAAATAATCTGAAAAACCCAAATCAGATTTACCATCGTTCATTATCAAAGAAAATATATAATCAGGCATAGACATATCCTTTATAAAGGACAAGTTCCAAATATAATAAAATAAATTAAATATATAATAAATAATATATATAATATAATGAAAAACAAAACTCAAAAAAAATATTATAAATAAATAATAAAAAAACAAAAATACAACAACAATAATAAATAAAATATTATAAATATATAAAAATAAATAAATAAAATATATAAAATAAAATAATAATATATAAAAAAAAAAAAAATAACCAGTAACGACAAATAAATAAATATATTGTGTGTGTGTAGAATGAAAACACCCCACAAACATCGTGTGTGGTAATCGTATGATAGAATGATGCCTGTGATATGTGTGTGTGTGATGTACCCACGAAAGGTAGGAACAATAACCCCGAAATTCCAAACGAATTGTACGAAAAAAACATAACCCAAAAAAAAAAAATGCTGGAAAACATTCGCGATCTGCCGATAATTTGTTGACAGAATTGCAAGTTAGTGGGGAATGCCCACCCAATCATTCCGCAATTTAACATTGCTAGTAGCGCAATATAGTAGCACATTTACTTCATGTATCGAAGATGCCGTGCCAGAAGGCATGAGAAGAGGAGGACGAGACCGAGCCACCCCACAACAATTCACAATTAGTATATAATATAAATATAAGAAATAAATAAATATATAATATATAGTATAATAAATATGAGCAAATAAGTTAATAAATAAAAAATATGTATAAAATAGATATAATATAAAAAGTTGAAATATACAAATAATATATATAAAGTATATATAGCCTATTATACACCTAACCTCCCAACAAACAATAATAATAGATACTATATAATTAAATATAATATTATAATATAAATAATAAAAAAAAGTGATGCATGTATTTGTATATAATAATATAATAAAATAATAAAAATAATATATATATTATAAAAAAATATATTAATAATAGATATATATATAAGTATATAATATATTCACTAACTAACAAATAACTAATAGCTAACCCATATAATTAACAATAAAAGATTAATAATCAATAATATGAACCAAGAATAGTTTTAAAGTAATATGATAATATAATTATAAAGATAGTAATTATTGGTGCAGTGAGGTGCGTGCTGCGCATTCCGAATCTCGACCAACACTAATATAAACCCTATAATAGATTCTAATAATATAATAAGATCGTAAATTTAATATATTTTAACAATGTAATATGAATGAAAAAGATTAATGAAAAATAAATAATAAAATGATAGATAGAATAATATTATAAAATATAGAGTAGGAATAATATGAATGAAATATATATAGATCCGTACATGCCACACAAAGATTCGAAGAATGATGGGTGATAAGTATGTTCTATTTATGGTGAAATAGATAAAAATAAAAAAGAGAAGAAAGACCTAAGAGAAAAAACCATAATGAATCATTGCTCCAACGTTTGGTCCCTCGGAGTTCTCAGATTCTCTTGTGGTTCTCTCTGGCGCTGAGAGAATTTATTACCAGATAGAAAATGACTCTTTAGCAATAGCTTTTGTAGAAACAATAACAACCAAAGGTCTTCATATGGTCAGGGTATTTTACACTAATAACTGATCATAAGCTGTTTCCGAGGGAAACACTAAAAACTCTGTCTCCATGAAAAAATGCGAATAGTAATCTTTCTGTTTCTTTTCCCTATAGTATCTATTCATATTCATAATTTCAAAAATTGCGCATTGATAAACATTTGTTTATTTTTAACTTCTTTACTCATCTCAGGTACATCTTAGCGTATATAATGATCTTAAATCTACCATTGACGATGGATAGATACTTATGCTAAAACAATTAAATGATGCATGGACCATAGGGTTATCGACTCTTCTGTGTGAACTACGGAGTTCCGCAGGTTACAGGCTAAAAGAACCATCCCTAATATAAGCCACCCCTAATTCTAAAACTCCCGTTGATCCCTCTAATGCATCGTGCAACATGACAACGGTTAAGCGAAGACCGACTAGTCTCTTTTGCGATGATAAGTATTACAATGCAACGCCTCGATAGAGGAGGGGATTGGAGCCACTCGAATATTACAATCACCATTAGTTTCTACTCGAATAAAAACAAATGAAGGTGCCGTTGCTACTGGCATAAGTTTTTGGAGAGGATTGAAACTCCAGAATCTTGCATCAGTTGTTGGTGCGCTCTTATCAGACAGCATTCTATATCTGTGATTCTATTGGCCTTCTTTTAGTTTTGATTCATGCTGTCAGAGTTAACTAATATTTCGTTATTAAGTCTGTGCATTAAGGTGGTCAACCTGGAAGATTTGATGAGTTAAGGCGATTGAATAAAAGAGTGTTCTGATGGAATTTTGTGTAGAATTTACAACTAATTTATCCAAACTGTATGCCCCACTCCTGTTAAGAAGAAAAAAGGCCCTGCCCGTTGAGTGATGGACTGATGAGATAGATGTAGAAAAAAATAAGAAATAATATATGAACAAAAAGTGAGGCAACCGTAATGAGAGAAAGTTAACGTCGCGTAATTCTAAAATCGTAATAACAAAGAAAAAAATTAAACCGATAGAGTTAATCAGTTAAAGCGGGATTTACTCGTGGTAAAATGAAATGTATAGAGGAAGGTTAACGGTAATTCCTAAAACGCTTAACCGATTACTTCAGGAATTTTTTATTATTTATTTTTTGTTTTTTTTTAAATATCAATTTAACAGTTAATCACCACCACTCACGGGCAGGAGCCCTGATGTCGGCAAGGGAGGGTATGTTGCACGCACAAAATTCATCCGGCTAGCGCAAAGTTACGCAGATTGCAACAGTAGAGCGCAGCTTTAAAGTTTGGGGAAAGGGAGTTAAATTCCAGACAGGAATCACAGAAGATGGAGAGAGTTCCACCAGAAACAGTGGGGAAGGAAAAAAGGAAACACCGCCGAGCAAACTAGCCTGAGTTACCAATGTCAACACAAATACGAGGGCTTCGTAAAGTGGTGGTACGCGGCAGTGGTAAGTTCTCATCGAACAACACCTGGCCGCTATTGCAAAATACCGAAATATAAGAAGAAGTAAGAGAGTAAAACGCACCAACAAATCGACGCCGCAATAGACTAGAGGTCAAAGAAAACTGGGAAAAGTACATATAAACAGTATATTAAGCCTATTTGAGAGCTGTTTGACTCGACGTGCCATGTACGAAAAAGCCAGGGTAAAAACGCAGAAGGCAACGCGCAGATCATGAGAAACAATTACGTACTATACAGAAGGCGCGAAGAGAATGAGAACCGGCTTGTATAGCTTAGGAAGAACTGAGAAGATGAAAAAAAAGATCTCGCAGTCTAAGACAGAACTCAAAGTGTCTATACTGAGGCCGCCCTAAAGTCAAGGCAATACATAATCAAAGACTATATTTTTATAAAAATATGTTAAGGCCAAGGAAATGATTAGTAAATAATTGTCAACACGGAGAAGAACGAATTAAGAACCGTCAAAAAGAGTAGCGGAGGAAATTAGAAGGTATTTTAGCAAGGGAGATTTGTAGAAGTTGAGGTTTTAAAGGAATTGAATTTCACAGAGAGTTGCAGGACGACCACCACCGCAAATTCTATCCCGAGTAAGAATCAGACGGAAGAAGTAGAGAAGTCGGAAAGATTAAGACGAGAGCAATTAACTAGAGTTAAAAGATGGAAGCAAAATGTAAATTGAGGATGGAAGAATGGAAAGGGTCCAAAGTCATCGGCATGTGAGTGATAGAGTTAGATTGTGACAGGGTAGAGAGGAGATCGTATAAGAAAAGTAGGAATAAAGTGGAGAAGATAGAGACGAAAATCCGAGAATCCTGAGGAACACAATATTGACAGAAAAAGAAAAAAAGTCGCTCCATAACCATAGCGAATGTTTAAGACAACTTAGCAAGAAAGCTAAGAGCAATCAACATAACGCCCGAAAGCGCAAAAAGCCGGATAAGGAGAAAGGGGAGCTTGAAGAGACAATAAAGAAATGAAAAAAGAAGATCAATAGCACAAAAAGACTAAAAAATGCTAAGATTGCCAGATATTATGAATAACAAGCATAAACCAACTAACGCAAAGATAACTGAGAAACGCTACGACTCCTCTAAGAGCACGGAAGTCCTAACGCATGCAGTTACCAATTAGCCGGACAAAGTACTTATACCCAGAAATAATGATATTGAAACACCAAAAAAAGCCGTTACTAGCGATAACGGAAAGAGAAGAAATAGAGATTCCAACGAAACAATGGCAATAAAAGAAAGTGAGGTTCGAGAAGGGTTTCAAAATCTTAGATAGAATTACAAGTGAGAGCTATAGGGCATAGTTAGAAGACAGAGCGCTTCCTTTTTGCGGAAGTAGGTTGGACATGTAGCCGTGAACTATCACGACAACTGTGGGAACAAAGTGCTTAAGTCAATACATCAGGACATACGAAGATATAAGAAAATTAGAACGACGGCGTGTCTCGTCAATGCCACAACCGAACACCCATTCCCTAAAAAACTACGAAGCATCTATCCGAAAACCCTGTGCCTAAAACCACATAGATAAAGCCTGATAAATGTAAAACCGAAGAAGTAAACAATCAGAAAAAGAAAAACAAAATATAAACAGCATTAATTATTGAACCGATTGAAAAGGAGCGTTTAGAAATGTTGAAAAAAAAAAAGTTTTATCTTCCAACTAAAAATCGAAAATCTAATACAAGCTATATCGAGATAAGAAAAGATTTTATGAGAGTTGTAAATATAAGTTAACGGTTAAGCGGAATAGCTGAGAGGAAAGGATTTTAACTCGTTAAGATAGACAAAGTTATTTAATTTTAATTTCGAAATTAAGAGAAAGCGTTAAAAAGTTGAACGAAAAATTTAACGAGATAAATGGTAACGGAAATGATTAAAGCGCGTTAACGAGCGAGGAATAAGCCTCTGGTTGATAAGAATAAAATATATAAATATAAATATATGATATATAAGAAATTTAGAAATAAATAAATAGTAATAATTATAAGAAAAATATGAATAATTAACCATAAATAAATCATATAAAATATATAAAATATAAATAAATAAAATATATAAATACATTATATATATAGTAGTATACTAATATAATATAGTATATATATATATATATATATATATAGTATGATATATATCATAGTATATATATATATATATATATCTATATATATATTATAGTATTATATATTATATATATATATAATAGGGTAGGTATATATAGTATATATAGATAATTAATTTGTATATATATAGCTATATAATATATAATATAATATATAGTAGTAGTAATAGTAATATAATTTATCTTATATTACAAGTAAATTTATTATACCTAATGTGGAAGAGAGAAAATTTCTGATCTATAATTATATATTATATATATATATATATATATAAAAGTAATAAATAAAATACAAAAGAAAAAGGAAAATCTTGTAAAAATACAAAACACCAGGGGGAAGCATGAGATTGCGAGAATGAATTCGGTGATAGAATATATTGAAACTTGATTGATAGATTTGGCCGAGGAATATTGTCTACCACATGAGATATTTGGAACTGACAAATTTTGCGGAAAAAATGAATGTTGTATTAGAAGCCTGGTATCTGAAGAGGTAATTAGGGGCAATAAACTAAATTGGCATACAAATAAATAAATTCGGGAGTGACTGAGACTAAAAACATTGGAGAGAAAAACAGTATACAAACTAAAACTTATTTGAAAAAATAAAAAACTGAATAACAAAAATTGGCAGAAAAAAAACCATAGAAGTAAGCAAATTGGTTATAAACAAAATAATCTTATTAATTAGTTATCTTGGAGTTGGGATAATTGCTGAGGGTAATTAATGATCAAATCAATGAAATGAAAATATTATAATTTAGGAATTGATTGAAAAAGATAAAATAAAAGAAAAGTGGAAAAATTAAACTATAGGTAAACATTTTATCAACTTTCCACCAATTGATAGGACCATCTCTATTAAAATTAAAATCTCCATAATTTACACTATAATAAAATCATCGTCCAGGCTGAGACCATTAATTTGCCTCGGCAAATATATGCAATTAAATACTGGTGCGAGACTAATTGCACCCAGTATATATATTATATATATATATATAATATATATATATATATATATATATTATATATATATATATATAATATATATATATATAAATTATATAATAGATATAATAATATATATATATATAAATATAAATATAATATATTATAATATATAATAATATGTAAAGATGATTACTATCATTTTGATCGAAAAAGCACATTAGATGTCATAACTTTAAATTTGTGTTTTTAACCGTTTTCATACCCAATAATAATGGATATAATGTCGAAAAAGCTTACATTGTGAGTTAAGTGCTATGATATTCAGAGAGTCGAAGTATAAAATTTTACTAATAAAGAAAATAGATGAAGAAAAGAATAGATATTAATTCAAATATATTCTTACTAATTTTAAAATATAAAAGAAAATAATAAAATAAAAAACTGCTCTTAAAAATGTCTGTATATTTGTGCCATGAAATAAATCCGAAAGCACAACCAGGAAATGCCCAATAAGTGGTCTTATATTGCTATTTGATAAAGGTAATAGCATGTGAGAACCAAATTTATGTAATTATTTATTAGATAATATTTATAATAATTGTATTATAAAGGTAATTGAGGAAAAATAACTTATTCTGTGGACTCCATACCATCCTATGTTTTTCATACTGAATTTAATAAATGTTCAAGGCCCAAATGGAAAATAACATTTAAAATACTAAATATGTAAGAAAGCAAGCCAATTTATTCGGCAGACTTATTTTCCAAAAGTCTGTTAGATTGAGCTTCTCTTTGTGAATTCAATTGCTTTTTAGTCCGTTTATTTGCAGCATATAGGATTATTTCAAAGTCAATCAGTATGATGATGCAAAAATAGTGTGGACTATATACCATATAATTAGTTATATAATGTCACATATAACATTCACAGAAAATAAAAATATATTTATTATTTTCCGAAACATACAGTAAACAAAAAACACAAATAAAAAATTTAAAACACGAAAGAAAATTTAAATGATCGGTGAGCTAGGCCTCCTTAGCCAATTATTTTCTACGCAGTTAAACATAGTATAAAAGGGAACCCTCCAAGGTTTTACTTCTAATGAACTACCTATTTTTAATATTCACTAGAATAAAATGGTTATAGATTATATATAATCTATGATATCTTGTGACTATAATAATAGTATATTATATATCAATATATTACTAGAGCTTATATATATTACTAATGATTTTTTATTATAAATATATAATATACTAAGATATATAATAATATATAATGATTATTATATAAATAAATATATATATATATTTAATATTATTAAATTATTATTAATATATATAATATATATAAATATTATTAAAAACAACAAATATATATATATATAAATCCTACCAAAATAATACAAAAAATATAAAATATAACAATAAATTATAATTTATAAAAAATTAAATATATAAATATTAAATAAAATATAATAAATATTCAATATACATTTAATAAAACGTTGAAGGCGTAAATACTTTGAAGACTAAATGAGACGAACATTATATATAATAATATATATAAATATTATATACAATATATATATAAGATAATATACATATTTAAGTTCATCTATCTTTTATTTTCCTCCTCTACCCATAGATATATACTAATTAATATAATGATATGAATATATGATGAATGAGTATAATATATAGTATGTATGATGAATATAATGTGATTTAAAATATAATATAGATAATACTCACACTCACACAAATAAATATAAAACAATAGAATAATATAGTATAAATATAAAATAATATATAATATAAATAATATTATAAAGATAGTATATAACATATATAATATAATATTAATATAGTATTAGTATATACAATAAATATAAGTATATATATAAAACTAAAGATAATTATGTTATATATGTATTATTATGTAATATAGATAATATATTAAATATAAATATACATAATATATATAAAATATAAATATAAAAGTAGTAATAAAAAGTATATTATAACAGTTAAAATTAATTTACAAAAAAATATATAGAATATAGAATATATACCTTTAAAAACTATGATTAAAAGATATAACGAACATAATCAGACGGAGAATAAATCAAAAACTCTAAAATATAACAAAAATCTAAACATAACACGACACTAACAACAAACAAAATTATTAATACCGTATATAAATACAATATTATACCTATATATCAATTCATAATATTTACTATATATATATATACTATATACTTATAATATATATCATTCATAATACTACTATTACATCTCGTTCGTGAACGCTGTAGTCATCTTTTAATTGTGGAAAAAATACCACATGTTGTGGATAGGTGTGTGTATACATCATTGTCAATACTAATAATTAATATACAGCCAGCACATGCAGAAGATCTTTGCATACACATACTCACGTTCCATACTCTTCAAATTATAGAAAGGTAAGAAAAGTTTTGTATTTTGAATATGATTTTTAGTTTTATTGAAGTAGGCATGTGGCATGTGATTTTTATTTTACTTTTGTTTTCGCGATGAAAGGACTTGCATTGTTCACAGGAAATGTAAGCGATCCGTCTAAAGAGACGGGGAATTTTTTATAAAAAATTTGAGATAAAGAAATATACTTTAAGTTTTAAAATAATTGATTTTGAAGAGATTGAGGCATGTCCACTAAGCAACTTAGTATAAGTCAGGAAAAAATATGAAATCGAAAGGTGAAGTCAAAATCTATTTCAAGAAGTAAATCGAAAAATACAAATTTGGTGAGATACAAAAATAAAAAACAAAAAACTTGAAGACTATTAGAGACTAGAAAGAGAAAGAAACAATTGATCTATCAAAAATATGGTATGATTTAAGAAAATGTCAGACACGAGTCAGTCAAGCGAAGGAAGAAATATAGCGGAAAAGAATTTGAAAACCAGCAATTGATTTCGTACAATGTCAATGTTTGATAAATCGAACGAATAATAACTAGACCTCTTCATATATATATATATAATATTATATATATATAATATATATATGATATATATTCTTTTTTTCTTTTTATCTGGAGAATTAAAATTTTCATTTTTATAAAAAAAATTAAAAACAAAAAGTTTATTGAAAATGAAAAAAAGAGAAAAAAGAAAAAATAATAATTTTCTCCTTTTTTTTAAAAAATTTTTTAAGAAATATATAAGAAACTTTTTTTCAAAATTTTTGAATAAAAAAAAATAGTTTTACTTCCTGAAGGGTCATCATTACTGATTCGTATTTTATACGCAAAGAAGGGATCATCCTTCTAAGTGAACGTTTGAAACGATTCATACCTTCAAATCTATGTATATATATATATTTATGTATAATATATATATATATATATATATATATATATATATATATTATATATATATATATATAATATATATATATATATATATATATAATATATATATATATATATATATATATATATAATTTATAATATTCAGCTCTCATTAAATACATATAGGGAAAGAGTAGTCATAACAGAAAAATCTAACTTTTATTATCTATATCTCAAAAAACTACCAATAGCTACAGGAAAAGGAGATACATTGCCTAATGGCTGTCAATTTAGTCCGAAATGTAAAAAAAAAAAAAAAAAAAAAAAAAAAAAAAAAAAAAAAAAAAAAAAAAACCTCAAAAACGTACAACCAAAGTTTTGCTTTTTTTTACTAAAGAATACCCCAAGGGTATACCACACCGATGCCAGGAGTCGCTCGCCTTCCGGGGAACTACGGGTAGGACTAATTCCCCCCCCGGGGGTCTCCGGAAACCCCCGCTCTTTGATTTGGGTGTCGCGGCGGTTCCTCCGCCCCGATCCTCCCAACGGTAGGGACTTCGTCCCCCCTGTCCCCGTCGGCTCGAGCCCCCTACATTCCGTGTAAATACCTTTACAAAAATATATATATATTATATATATATAAATATATATATATAATATAATATATATATATATATTATATATATAAATTAATATATATGTACCCTGCCCCCTAAAAAAAAAAAAGCCAATATTTATTATTTATTTTATTGATTTTTTTTGTACCAGTTTCCTAAACTAAAATTTTACAAGATTCCAAAAATGAGTACTTTTCTATTTTCTATAGTAGTTTTTCCATGTTTGTTTTTTTGTTTTTTTTTTTTTTTTTTTTTTTTTTTACAGTTTTTCCCAAAACCTTTATACTGCTCAATAATTATATGATTTTCAAGCTAATATGAATGCTAAAGTTAATCTATTTAAAAATAATTAACTGCTGTTAATAAAATACATATAAGCCACACATATATATATATATATAATAATTATATATTATATATAAAATAAATAAATATATATTATATATAGATATAATATATTATAGTATATATAAATATTATATAAATATACAGACATGTTCATTAAAGTTAGAGATAATAATATGCAAGATTTTTAAAAATGTATTAAAATAAAAAAAAAGCAAAATAAACATTGCACATTAACGATCAAACTCTCTATTTCCCAAACTGTAATAAAAATTTAATATCCTATTCAGTTATCTCCTTATCTTTGTCACAAAGGTACAAATTATTTAGGTTCAAGAAATATTTCCAATCCCGGATCAGGTATGAGTGAGCACCAAAACACAATATATGATTGAACCATTTAAAATCTGTTGATAAAAATGAAGAGATAAAATTTTGCCTCAAAATAGTTGAATATATTATTTAAAGAAAAGTTATTAAAAAAAAATTTTCAAAAATAAATAAATTAAATCAAAAATAATTTTTGGCGTTTCGTGAATATATATATATAATATATAATAATAATATATATATAATATATATAAAAATAACTAATATATATATATATATATAATATATAATATATATATATTATTATAATAAATATATATATAATATAATATATATATAATATTATATATAATATATATATATATTTTGCAAGACTTTCCAATAATAACCTTGTAGGAAGAACCTAACTTTGCTTATTTTTGAGTTCTATAACCTGCGTGCTTCTAATTACCGAAGTTTATATTCTGGCGACGGCAATAAACTCATTGTTGTTATAACCTTACCAATCATATATTTATTTCTCCTACCTCTCTCTCCTCTTACTCTCTCTCTCTTCTCTCGCTCTCTCGTTCTCTCTCTCCTTGCTCTCTCTCTTCTCTCTCTCTCCTTCTCTCTCTTCTTCGCCCGCTCTTTCGCATATTGCTTAATGCCAATTTTGTTCTAAACTTTGTCCACTAAGAAAATGTACACCTTAGACAGGCCTGCGTTGAACTGCCGTAGAAAAATAATAATAGATATAAGTATATATAAGAAACAGAAAAGATAATAGAAAAGATTGAGAACGAAGAGAAAAAGAAGTAAATTGAATTTTCACATGAGTGATTTACTATCACAAACTAAAACAAAGAGATATAAGAGAAATGAGGGAGGAAGAAGGAAGATATATAGAAAAGAGAGATGATGATAAAAAATAAATAGATAATAGATATACGTACGGAGCGGTATTAGTAGAGGAGTATTAAGAAGAGAGAATTATAGAAGGTTCCTTGAGGGGCCAGAGGGCGCTGGATGATCGAGTAGTCTGGATAAATTAGGGACCGCATGAGTGATACCGGGCTACGGTAATATAGAGCCAGGCCTCTAGAGAGTGCCAGATCAATTCCTATCTCACACTAAACTATCTAACAGCTATACGGAGAATAATAAAGGAATGTCAGTCTCACATATAGCTGTAACCTGACCTTTGCGCGAAAATTTTAGCGAGGAAAACGGTCAAGAACACAACAACAAAATTGGATGAAGCTCATGTATCTCGGACAACTAGCAATAAGACTAAACAGCGAGCAACATGAAAGTACATTTTTGTAATCATTGCGCGTAAAGATTTATGGCTCGTGGAAAATGTGTAAAAGAAAATTAAAACAAGTAAAAAAATGAATTAAAACTATAAGATACTTGTGACTTGATTACTTATACTCGTTGCGGGAGTGGCAGGTGCTGACTATAGGATAGTAGTAGTTATAGTAGAATAAATGCGAGCGGGTTATTATGATAAGATAGTATATTCGTATAGTATAAGGATATAAATATATAATTATATAGGTAATAGTACCAAAAGCGTGTTTATAGTGTATGATAAACGGGATGGTCAGATAAGTAATCACCTCCTGATAAGAGGGCCCCCATAATAAAGGTAGTATATACTGTAGGTACATGATTGGATGTTGAATATATATGAAAGGTATTAACAATGGCATATTCCAGAGGGAGCTCGAGGCCGGACGAGAAACTAGGCAGGGAGACTTTCTCGATGACCCGTCGTGTGGTTAAGGAAGAAGGGCGGGTACGGAAATACCACCCTGCGAACAACCCAATAATTACCAATAGAGCTGGGGTATCCGGGGAGACCCTCCCCGGCGCAGCGGTGCGGCATGATTGATGATACACAACCCGGAGCTGCCCGCCACCAGCGAGAGAACCCCCCACTCGCTGCCCTTCGACAAGCTAAGCGGAGAGAGATGACCGCGTGAATGGATTCGTTCTAAGCTATAAAAAAAAAAAGCAAATTTACGTATGAAAGTCATACATTATATATGCTTAACACGAAGGACGTAACCAAATAAAATGGTCGTCTTAAATTAGCCCCTCATACTAATCGATATTCAAGGGATATGAGGCGGAAATTTTGTGACTTTTGTTGAGATTATTTTGTTTGAAAAAAGTCAAATTTGTCTCGATATTTTTTGATTTTGTTTGATTTTTTTCTATTTTCTTGTCAACATTTTCGATAACATACAGCCCGGATGTGAAAAAAATATACTCATTTGAAACCTTGCAAAATGTTATTATTTCGCAGTAGGTTCTATAGGTTAAGGTTAAATTGTGTTATATGTTTTCTTGACTAAGTGGTAATGAGTTTCACAGATTATTTGAGTTTATAGAAAATCTTATATAGAAGTTACACCAAAATTGCGACATCCTACTGAATTTGAAATGATTGCAAATATAATATACTTAATTATAAGTTATGATGAAACAATAAATTTTTTTCATTTTTTATTTTGATTTTACATTTGATTCCAATCCAAATGACTTATTATACGTAGGTGATAGATTCCAAAAATGTAATTCCCTTTCGCTGTAGCCGTGTAATTAGGCATTAGTTTGTTGAGATTATAATTTCGTGTTTTTATTTGTTTATGATTTTATTATTAATTGTTTTTTTATACGGAACCATCTGTCGCTTGGCCGCACTCAAGAAGGACAGAGAGGGGGCGGGATAAATCACAAGCAAGTGGCTATAATATCAGATCGTGCCTTGCTCCTAAACCTTGAGATGGATATTGGCTGATTGTAGTGTATTTCATGCGTATTGACGTGAGATGTTAGTGGTGCGATCAATCTGAGTAGGCGTGACCCTGCACTGGTTAATACTACATAGCACTAGTGTAGTAGAATAACCACATGACAGTGACGGGATGAGTAACAATTTAAGTAGTTCCATGAAGAGCTTCTTCAGTATGGGAAGGTATAGCAAAATGTAGCCAACCAGTTATATAACACTCTCATGAAGATGTAGCACATATGTAATAAGTTCTCGGCTCCTTACTAATTACATACTAAAACTTAGTATAAAAGCAAGATCAGGCTATAGCACTAGTATATATATCTATAAAGGACCCTATATATAGATAAAATGTGTGTGCGTGTAAGAAGGAAGATAGCGAATTAAAAGAAATTACATTTTAATGCATGTATATTAAGTGCGGAATATGATACTCGAAATGAATTATAATATTAGAGCGCAAGATAATAACGTATGTTACTCAATATATGTAGTATTTTCCAATGTAGGTGATAACCATATATAATATATATAATATAGTTATACTAGTATGGTATCTATTAACTATATAAGGTTTATTTCAGCACTTATATGACTCCCTAGGTAAATATAGGATATATATAAATAATAATACTTATAATATATCTATTAATAATAGTATAGATAAGGATAATGGTAATGGTACTGTGCCTTCCGAAGGGAATTCGATTATATATAATGATAATTAATATATAGAGTAATATAGATTAAACTGTATTTACATTATAATTTATTCTAAACTCGTTTACTATATCAGTCATGAATAACTTAAAAAGCTATAAATGCTATCAGTGACTAAAACTGGAATACATTGGATGGAATGCTGGTACAATTTTAGTGGAAAAAATAAAAAAAAAAAAAAAAAAAAAAGCTCAAAAACTACAATAGCTACAGCCAAAAGTAAAACAAATTACATTTTTTGGAATCTTGGTAAAAGTTTAGTTAGGAAAATGATTTATCCCCATTTAGAGGGCTCGAGCCCACGGGGAACACAGGGACGTTTTCCATACCCCGCTAGGGGGAAGGGCGGAGAGATGACCCCCGCGAACATCCCTATAATACCAAAAGAGCGGGGTTCCGGAGACCACTCCCCGGAGAGGGGGGAATTAGTACCTACCCCGTAGTTCCCCGGAAGGAGGAAAGACCCCGACTTCTGCCATCGGGGACGGGTATACCCATTGGGAGTATTTCTTAGATGAAAACATAAAAACGTTCAGTCCTTTACGGCAAAAATAAATGTCTATTATATATTTAACGAGAAAACTCAAATAAAAGGTCTCTAAATATGCCTTTTAATCATAAAATTTATAAATTATTAAATACAATAAATTATTTTATTTTTTTTACATGGTTATTTTTCCACATGTAGGAAATTTTGACCAGGTATTCCAAAAGAATGTAATTCCTGTTATCGACATGTATTAAGGTCTATTTGTAAGCGATATATAATTTGACACGACAACGGAATAAGGAAATGAGTGATATATTATATCTTCATAGCTCTTCTCGTATATTGTTATGGTTAACATTTCTTCACGCAAACTAGGAAACAATAGGACCAGCATGGACTGTCCTACAAAATGAGTATTGCCCGTGTTTACATTGTAGAAATGTAACCAGTCACTGACCGACTCCTGTAGATGATACCGAAATTTTGATACAAGACGCTGAAACCATAAATATAAACATTATAAGTACATTACATAACTCCAGCGAAATATATAATAATATAAAATGAAAAAATATATTATATATATAATAAATAAATAAATTTAATAAATAAAGTAAGAGAAATAGATAAATAAATATATTAAAAAAATAGATATATAGATAATAAGAATAATATATAATAAAAGAGACGATATATTATATATGAGTATATAATTATATTATTGTAAGTAAATATATATATATAAAATGATAGATATGATAGTATATGATATAATATTATAAGAGAATATATATAAATAAATAATTATATAGTAAAATATAGATATGATAATAGAATAAATAGATATAAGTATAATTATACGATAAAGAAATAGATTTAATATTTAATATATAGAATATAATATAGAATATAAGTAGATAATAATATAAGATATAATATTTATGTATAATATGTATAATAATAGTTATATAATATAAATATATTAATATATATATAGTTATATGCAAGTATAGTAATATAATAATTTAATAGTATATATATATATAATATATATTATATAAATATATATTTAATTAATAAAAGTTAATATATAAATAATTAAAATAATAATATAATACATATATAATATATATTAATATTAAGAGAATTATAATTAGTAATTATTAATAAAATATTACTAAATTAAGAATATTAAATTAATATAGTATATAATATATATAATATAATAATATAGTTATAATATATATAATAAATAATAAAGAGTATAATATATATATATAATTAATATATATATAATATATTAATATATAGTAATATAATATTTAATATATATATTGTCGTAGATCATCAATTCGTTACATGGTATATTATTAGTGTGAATTATTTATCATAACTTTAACTTTTGATCAGCTGCGATTAGTCGAAACAAATTGACCACTCAATTATGATAATTTTTTATTATATTTTTTTTTATAGTTTTTTTTATTTTTTTTTTTTTAATTCGAAAGTTGAGGCAACACGAAATTAGCAAAACAAAATAATTAATGATGTTACGAGTTACGAGTGGGAAGCAATCT
>JABUQX010034741.1:12500-29235 GCA_015478945.1 Trachelipus rathkii | reverse complement strand
TCACTATCAACAAAAAACACAAATCAATAATGCTAAGGATTGTCATTTAGCAACATTCGAACCTTACGACTTACATCAATCTTATAGTTCTCTAATAGCAAATTTTCACGCATATCGCGCAGACCTACAGAAAAAAATTTTGTCAAATTGCCTACTTTCATGAACCTAAAGTAACGTAAATATATCAGGCCAGGCCAGAAGCGATATTCAGCCTATGCTTCGTACGAGAATAAAAAAAAGTCACACGAATACCACACGGCCCGAACGAAACTTTTTCGTTCACACCAGAGGCCGAAAACGTACCAAAGAAAGATTTGAAAAAAGAACTTGATTGACAGGAAATACCCTTCCTCTCTCTCTCTCTCTCACTGCTATCCTCTCATATATCTCTTATATATATAATATAATATAATCATAGTACCTACATAAATATGGAGGCGCTCTATATATAAAGACCGATTTTAGTATACTACTACCCTAACCCTCACTTTAATGATTACAACTACTAGTTTAGACGTAGGTATTATATATACCCGTAATATTAATGCGTTAACTACACACAACCTATAATAAAATATGAATACCGAAGAAATTTGCAAAAAAGAATTTGAAACTACCTCTCTCTCCTCCATCATCTGTCCTAGATAACAATCAATCTCCTGCTACTCTCCATTCTCTCTCTCTCTGCTCTCGATCATCGTCTCTTCTCTCTCCTCATCCATCTCTCTCGCTCTCATCTTCCTCACTCATCTTATCTCAACTCTCTACTCTCTCCTCTCTCTCATCATCATCTATTCATACTCTATCTACTCTATATCTATCTAATAACAGATTATAATTGATATAGTAGTAGCCTAACTAATAATACCGTAACAATAATAAATAACATTATACTAAACCATAACGTGTTCATAGAAAACTATATAGTATAATGATCGCATTATAAATACCAAGGAATTACAGCATATGGTAAATAGTCATAGTATATACTATAATATACCTATATATAATATAATCACCTACCCAAAGTATAATCTTCAAGGTAAGCCACTGATATATATATAGTATAGTTATAGTATATATATATATATTAGTATATCTAGATGTCTATATATATATATATATTATATATATATATATAATATATATATATATACTACTTTATACGTTGGTCAAAACAAAACTCAATAAACATAGGGTAAGTTCATATAATATATATACCGACCGCTACAAGTAAGATATAAGATTTATAACGGTTAAGGTATATATGGTATGCTAAATATATATGTATACTACCATACGTATAAGGGGTAAGTTGTAGCTATGATACTATATATATATATAAACATAATATACATGCTTATAAAATACCCTTTATAACATATAAAAACGTCACAATTTAAATTATTTTTTAATACTATATAAATATATATTATATATATAGGTAGTATACACCTCATATATAGCTATTATTTAGGGTGTCCCAAACTTGATCAAAAGTATTACAATTCAAAAATACTAACTATATAAACTGTCGTCTCAGTATCCCTTTAAAGAAGAATATTCGGGAACAAATTAAATCATCAGACTCAATTCATCTATCAACCATACTAGAACGAGTATGACACGAACTTTAATCATTTTTGAATTTAAAAGAGAATTTCAGTGTTTATAAAATTATATGTTAACACTGTATTTAAGCTCTACCCCCAAACACCCTTTTCTATGAAATGGACATTTGAAACTTTAAACATAAGTAATACGCAAAAAAATAGATTAATAATAGATAAAAAAAAGTAATAAAAAAAAACATAAAATATCTGCTTAATTATGATTAAATTTTGATGTGTTAAACATTAGTTTATACTCACATTATTCCCATACCGAGACTCATTGTAACAATCGCGGATGTCGCCATAAACTATATGATAGTTGTGAGTCATAAGTAAACACACAGCCATAAATTCGTATAACCATACATTCCTATAAAACACTAGTTCAAGCTAGAATAAGAAACAATATCAATACCTTGCTGCTGCGAACACATTCGTAACAAATCAAATCGACTAACTTTGGCCAGAGCTTGAAGATACACATTTTGCATATTTCTAGCACTTCAAATAGTTTTGACAGCATTCACAGGAAGATAATTATACAAAATAATTGAAAAAGACTATTCATGAAACTAACACACACAAAATAAAACACTCTTCTAAAAAATACGATTAACAAAAAAAAAGCGTATGATTAATAAAATAACCAAAACAGCTGATACTCTTATCGCACCCCAACAATATACATGCCCTGAAAATTTTTTATTTCATGTTTCAATAACAAAAAAAATGCACTCAAATAACGACACAGAATGTAATTTCATTTCTATCCGACAGCTACTCAACTATCTATGAAAAGGACATTAGGCGAATAAAGTTCATAACCACTTAAAGAATGTCGCAAAGTCGTATAGAGACACAACCTCCCAACACTATGCTCATATCACAAGCAAATCTCATGAAACCATTCTAACAAACTCATTTATCAAGAGCACAAAACAACCTCTCACAAAGCCTTCATTATCTCTAAAGCTTATTATATTCCACAATCAAATTAACTGAAACATACATTTTAGACACACACACATAACAGAAAACAAAACATCACGCAAAATATGAACACATATATCCCACCCACGCCACAACATTCCAGGCAGCTAAAAAGAGATATCAATTGACAAGTGAGATATGTGAGAAACACACTTACATCAGTAAGCGTAAGACGCAGACCACCAATATTTGTACGGACAGTAGCAGGATGCACGCCAGGCGGGTTATCCGCACGTATGATATCTATGGGAGACAAACACCTCGCCGGAAGCACTTCTACAACTTCTACAAGAGCAAGAGATATCCTTATCCCAAAGGGTACAGTCCTACTTTTAGACAGACAGAGCTGAGATTGCGGGATGTTCGACTTCCAATAAAAAATTATTTCCGACCAAGACACACTCGACTACGACTCACACCCATACATGAAAACATTACGACTCCACGACTACCGACACATCCGACTCACACCCACTATGAATATCACCGACTGCCGACTATTCAGACTTCCGTACACCACCCTTTTGAATAGAGAATTACAGCGAGCATCGACTCCTACCGCGGACATCCCAACCATCTACGAAAAAAACTTATTATATGACAAAACTTATATATCTGTATATATAAATATAACTTTTACTATTATAATGATGTATAGTACATAGTAAAAAAAAAATTTCAAGTTAAAAAGTACATATAAGTATCATTGGAAAGACATATTATATGTCGAGTTATATTTACAAAGTATTATCAAAAATATATTTACAAAGTACAGAAAGACACGAGTAGTTAGTTAATTATACTTGTATAAGTAATCAATATACAAGGTAACAAAAATTCTGTAAAATATTTATACTATGGAATAAGATGACCAAGCTACTTAATAATAGATATATTAATTTAAATATATTTATAGATTTATATAATATATTTATATAATATTAATAAACATAAATATATTATATGAGAGTATGTTGTTCGCATGTGTTAATGATAATTAGTAGTTAAGTAACTATATGGAGTTGGAAATAATGATGATATAGATCTATAGGTAAATGGGTTCAGATGGTTACAATTCTTAAAGGGGTATACGTGTTAGAGGTTGAGAGAATTGATTAAAATGAGAATATGAAGAGTATATAGAATGGATGTGGTGGTGAGATTAAGGTAAATTAAGAGAATAAATGAATAAGTACTATTGAGATGGTTTCATCATGTGAAAGAGTTATTATATTATGGATATAATTAGATAGTCGGTTGGTATAAAGCGGAGTTGAAATTAAGTGTAGTGAGTGGTGCTGGGAATACATGAACGGTCTGAGGTAGATCGAGGCAAAAGTGAGGATTAGATCAGTAAAGAAATGCTGTTAGGGAGAGAGAAATGTGAGTTTTATTTTTGCATGAGGCACGAGAAGATAAGTTTTAGGTCATATAATAAGTAGATAGTCTGAATTGGTCATGTCATAGGGGATTTTTAGTAGAGTGGAGTGGAGTGATCCACAGTCCCGCCGATTTCATCTCGGTTAGTGGGTCCACACCTGCGGCCCAAGGGATAACTCACACTACGCTATGTACAGAGAGTTTGCATTAGAGCGTGCACGGTTCCAGTCAGCTTCATGCAGTGTCCCGTGAGTCTCTTGTACAGGTGTCTTTGCTGAATGCGACGATTTGCTCACTTAAAGAGTAATCAGAAGGGCGTAAGACTAGTTTTATGAATATTTATTTGAGACAAATGGTCACGCAATGGAGGCTCTCTTGTCTGAACGTCTCGTACAAGTAATTGCTGTCTACTGCTACGTTTCTGTTTCTGATATGCATGATCTCACCTTAACCCCCCAGTCTTTGAATTAGTAGGTAAACATCTGTAAAGGATGGCATGGGGGAAGAGAGAGAGAATGTGAATGAGATGATGGATGATAGATGATAGATGATAGATGCAATGTAAAATTTCATATGATAAAACAAATTTAATAAAGAAAGTTTTGGAAGCTAAAGTTTGATATGTATTTTATAAACATGGTAATGCTAATAGTAAACGAGATATTTTACTCTCTATAAAACACCGTATGGAAATATATATATATAATATATATATAAATTATGATAAGTATAAAGAGATATAAAATTTAATAAATAGCTTATATATATATATTTAGGGCTAGTCATTGTATATACATAGAGGATGTACATACGCTATATATTTACTATAGTGTGAGTATTTATGGCATACAGGTGGAAACTATGTTATAAAATTATATGAACTTCTAGGAATAAAAATGATAGACTCAAATAAAATAACAGTTAGAGACAACTTTGCTGATAATTATAGCTGTAGAATATAATAGATAATAGAGTGTCAAATATACTGTGAGCATAAAATCACTAATATATACGTTAGTAGATATATTATAATTAGCAATATACTTTTCATTTTAGTATTATCATAATGAATATACAAACCAAAATATTCTATTTAGTTAACCTAACTTATATAATATAATATAGATATATGTTAGCCTATCCACCCCAGATAGTATATAGCCTTAAAACCTAAATAAATAATGAGGCTGAATGGATATATATAGTACCGTATAAAGTGACGTGCTATTATATAAGAACAGAAATATGTCACTACAATATAGACCGCACATCACCACACACACACAAAAGAAAAAATTTACCGTGGCGTGTATTTCATGAGAAAAAACTATACAGAAACATAAATAATATTCAGGTTTATATTTTACTTATATTCATATCATTATTAATAACAAAATACAATATATATCTGTATAAGTACATTATCTATATATATATAATGAAGCTATTACTATTTGTATATATTCTAATACCAGCCATTAATAATGAAGTTCTTAGTGCAAGAGTGATTGATATAAAAAGACACTTTCAATTGATCGAAAATTACCAGAAGAGTAAATATACACTTTGGTAGAATCTGAGTAATAAAGATCCAATATTATGATTGTATTTGAGCATAATGCTAGAATAACACCTAGTATATTAAGTTATTCACCCAATCATAACTGTTACTTTGATTCAAATACTTATTACTAGCCAGTATAGTAAACTTATGCATTATCCTGATTCTAAACAAATATTAGGATAGAGCATTATTTAGAAGAATAAGAGAGGTTAATAAAAGTCAAACTATACCTCACTTGATAAGAAGTGATACAAATCATAATGATGAGTATTTATTATAGTATATATTTATATAGTATGTATAAGAACTGCATGTGCGTACACATTGTTAGAATAAAATTACTAATGATTAACAAATAATATTTTATATTAATATATTTATAAATACTTTGTATTCAAATATATGATGATATTAGTAGGAAGTATAGGTAGATAAAAGTATGTGTTTAAAGTATATGATACAAGATATATAGCACTCACAACAATAATATGATAGATAATATATTAGGTATCCACACTATAGTGAGCGAATCTATAGTGGATATAATATATAAGTCAAATAATACATATAGTATAAATAATATATATATATAGTAATAATATAATATATTATAGTATATTTATATAATATATTAATTAATATATAATTATATAAATATTAATTCCATAATATATATATATAATAATTTTAATTAGTAATAATAAACTAACGATATATATATATATAGAGAATAGAATATATTAATAAATATAAATATATATAATATATATATATGATTATAATTTAAATTAATAATATATTATTAATTATATAATATTAATATATTAATATTATATATATTATATATATTAAATTAATAAATATATTATATTATATAATATTATATAAATATATATTAAAATATATTAAAATAATATAATTAATATAATATATATTATAATATATATATATAATATATGTTAATAATATTCTTTCTTATTCTTCACCTTCACTCTTATGCCCTCACATGAATTATGGGTTATTAGTTGATAAAGGTGCTGTATAACAAGCATCGGAAATAAGAAATAATATATCGAGGTAGAATTGAGAGTATAGACATGAGCAATGAATTAAAACGCTGCGAAAAGAAACCAACGCCCAAGCGCTTACCCCCGCACTCTGTACCACGGTTAAATTAGTGAGAATCGAAAGCTCGATACAGACAGAAAATCTTTATTCTCTACCTGTTTCTGAACGCTCGACCTTTTGTATGAGCTACGAAATTTTACCTAGACCTGGACCTTTTTTGGCCTTCACCGTTTTTGCGTTGACCTTTTTTTCGACCAAACCCTTTGGTCTTCCCACGGTATTTTTGGCCCACGGTATTTTGGCAACCCCAATTTTTTCGGGCAACCCCTGATTTTTGGGCAACCCTTCGAAGAAAGGGTTGCGCCAAAACGGTTGCGTCAGCAACGTTGTACGTTTTGCCCCCCTATTTTACGCCCCTAATTTTTTCGACCAATGGGTCATTTTTTGCCCACGGTAAGTTTTTTGGGCACCCCCATTTTTCGCAAGCCCTAATTGGTTTGCAAACCCCATGATTTTTGTTCGGTAACCCTGATTTTGGCCAACCCTTCGAAGAAGGGTGCGCCAAACGGTGCGTCAGCAACCGTTACGTTATTGCCCCCTATTTTACTGCCCCTAATTTTCGACCGATGGGTCAATTTTTGCCACGGTATTTTTGATTCTTCATTTAGGGGCTTAGAGAGCCCGTTTTTGATGTCTAACCTTTGTTTGGACCATGATATTTCGGCCTTGACCTTGCCATGTTATACCATGGTCATTTTTTGCCCACGCCAATTTTTTGCCACTCGTGTCCCACCCGTCAATATTTCGTTCCTAATTGTGTTACGCATGTATGACTACCCTAATTGTGCTAATACAAAAAGTCCAATTAACAACACGACACACACACACACACACCACACACACACACACACACACACAACACACACACACACACACACACAACACTTACAACTTATACAGACATTCACTATGGGACACTTATACAAGACATTCCACTATGACATTACATTTACCATAGACACTTACATTTACACTGTCAACCCTTTACAAACAGCACCGACCAACCCTTTGGGTCTTCATGGGTCACAATTTTGACCCACGGTAATTTTTTTTGTCTGTCCTTTAGGGACTTAGCCCTTTGTTTGATGTCTTAGAACCATTGTTGAAACCATGATATTTCACCTTGACCATGCCATTATTACCATGGGTTGCAATATTTACCCACCTAACTTGATGGCTTTGATGGCTCCCAATCACCATAAGAGTACCTAGGATGTTTCTATTAGAAATGTTCTATGAGTAAATTAGTGAGTGCCAGGTGAGTGCCAGGTGAGTGTCAAGTGAGTGCAAATGAGTGCCAAGTGGGCCAAGTGAGTGCCAATGATTGCCAAGTGAGTGCCACATAGTGCAAGTGAGTGCCACATAGTGCCAAAAATTGAGTGAGTGCCACTTTTTTTCAAGCCTTTTCTAGCTTCCCTGAGGCTAGAATAGCCCTAATATGGGTGTCACCCCTAGGTAATTAAGGTATGAGGAACGAATGTGTAACATTACGAATTCTTGCTAGTGAAATGCTTCTACTACGAGTAGTATTTTATAAACACTTATACATGACAGAATATATACTTAAAGAGTTAGCACAGTTGATTACAGTGTCCGCGCTTAAACGGTTTCCGAGTCCGAGTCGAGTCCGCTGCGTCCGCATGAACTAAAATACATAAATTTAACCGTCGGCCCGAACATTCCCGCCCGCCGCGTTGCGCCCGCAGGCGCAATATATCCGCCCGTATCGCGTGCGCCCGGCTAGGCGCTGTGAATATTTCCGGGCGTAACCAACCCGCGTCGTGCGTCCGCAACAGCAAAATTCACCGCCTGCGAACTGACAAATATTGATATCAATGTAAAACTATCAATAAATTTCGTTTCAAATGCCAACCTTGTCTAACGTAGTGTACACACTGAGTCACCTTTCACAACTTCTTTCACACCAAATTGTACGAAATTGTATTAAAAACATATACGTAGTTACATACCTTAAGCAGTAAAATCAGTAAATACAATAGAAGGGTGTTACTTCACCGTAAACCTAGGGGATATAATAGTATCTTTTGTTTTACTGCTTTACTGCTCTTAACTCATGTTTTTACTGCTTAACTCATGTTTATACGCTTTAACTCACATATAGTGTTACGGCTTTAACTGCATTATTTATTAAACCATTACCATACCTTAAGAGCAGTAGAACAGTAAATCAATAGAGAAGTAGTTACCTAGGGGCCAAATTAGTATGCTTTGTGTTTGTACTGCGTTTACTGTTTAACTTTCTGCTTTACGTGCTTTAACTTTCTGCTTTACTGCTTTAACTTCTGCTTTACTGTTTTAACACTCAGCCTAACCATAAATTTAATAACATTATGTTTTCTTTTATAATTTTGTTTTACTCTACTTTTTATTTATTCATTTTCTATTTTTTTATATTTTATTGTTTTATACTTTCTTTATACTTGCATTATACTTGGGCTAAAAGGACCAAAAGCACACAGAAGTTTCTGTACTATATTAAGAGTTTTTACTTCAATACACTGAGAGATGATCCTTTTCTTTATTAAAAACCTTTTAATATATATACGCAAAGTTTAAATTGAAGTAAAATCGCGTTTTTTCGTCTTCACTGTCACCTTCCGTAAGGGATTAATCGGTAGCTAAGAAAGGATTGGCATACATATTTTTAGCGATCAAACTGATATTTACAAGTTTATTATTAAAAGAATAACATTATTTTAAAAAAACATTTATAATGAAAATAAATACAATGAGACTCCACATATAGAATATAAGGCCTTGAAAACGGGTAAAGACATATTTTTACCACAGCTACATTATTATATATTTTAAAAATAAGGTAATATATGATGATTATTCAATATAAATTGTAAGTTCAGAGAATCAATTATGTGAACAGTATCGTTTTTTTGCTCTATAAACGGAGATCCAATGTCCTGTTGAGGTGATTTGACGAGGCAATGTATTGAATATGAAACAGGTATCTCTCTCCAACTTTACCAGAGTTTATTTCGATTAATAGAGCGAACACTCCTAAAAACGAGGCTTATTTTAAAACACCAATTTGTATTTCCTCGTCATTCATCTTAATAATTCAAAAAGTACGTTGCGTACTCGATCAATTTCAATGAGTTGGAGGATGCTTCAAGATAGGACCACTACAGTATGGGTGATTGTAGATCGATCCAAAAGAAGACTTATTCTAGGTGCCCTTTTCAAAATGTTTTAAATCGCCTTAGGCGGTGTACAAGCTGAAAGCTCTGCCAGTAAAGATCATAGGCGTTGAATAAATTTACGTATTCTTATTGCAGTATTCATTCAAGATTTAACACCTGTCCCGCTATCATTACATGATACAGGTATAATTGGCTTTAAGTCGTAGAAAAAGAGATTCAAGAGTGCATGAGAAGAGATAGGTCTCCGTATGATATAAGCATATTCATAATCCACGTCCGTTGAGGGCAGGATCCGATTCCCATGTTGTAAACTGATACTCAGAGGCCGAAAGCGTGGTGATTTTTAGGGTGACTTTTGTATAAATTCCCGGAGTAGCTTCATGTTCCACAATTTCCATATTATTACTTTCTGTTGGAAATTTCCGGTATTCACCAATGTTAGGATATTGATACTCGATAATCCTTGAGTGTAATAATTAAAATATTCTTGTTTCAACTCTCTTAATAGTTAGGTACTTTGACTGTAGTATTCAAAAGGGAATTTTCAATTTCCAAATGACGCTATAGGTGATAATTCACTTTTCTGACTATAAGGATAAAGCTCCAACAGTTTTTATTTGTAAAACATGGTTCTGGATCTTTATATATCCCTATTTAGCAGTAGGCTTACTTTTTTTTATAAATTAGATGAAAATTTAGGATTTGACCGTGATAAATGATTCTAGTATTCTTAGCAAGATGGATAGATAATAGATCTTATCTTGAGAGGAAGATATCGCCAATTTAATCGACCGTAAGAATTTCAAAGTATTATTTATGACTTTAGCTGCCTTATCTATATGTGCAGCCTCATCTTTGAAGCTATAAAACCCACAATGATGTTGAGAGAGACTGTTTAGCGTCGTCTGAATAAATTAACAAATTTTCTATATAAAGCTTCTATAAGGATTATTAGCCGGCTGATGCACCTAGTGAAGTTCCGTTAAGATAAACTTCAACCTTGATTAAAACAGATATACAGGAAATTGGATTCTTATTATACTATTATGGTCATCACCCGTGAAGTCTGCTACCATCTCAGTTTGGCAATTTATCGTTTTTACATATAAAAAACACATTAGAGGGGTCTAGGTATTTATACAGAAGGTAACCTGGAATATTGAACTCTAGAGGAACATCTGTATTGGTAATTGAATGCAGAGAATTAATACTGAAGTTGGACACGCTAACGCTAATCTGTGTAGGGTTTATATTGAGAAGAGATCCAATTCACTTACAACAGCAATAAGGACTAGAAGGATGAAGGAAATGCATTTTGTATGTGCGAAAACACCAGTTTATAATGAACATTCATGAAAACCTTACTTTATAATACCCATCGTATTAAAGTTATCAGTTTAGTAATATAAATAGCAAAAGTACATCAAATACATTTCTTTCTTTAGCAGTTTTTCCGACTTAGTCTTTTATCTTTAATGGACAAGTCTTGCTTGCATCCACTCGACCTTGTCCTGACAGTGTATTACGTCTTATTTTACGTGGATAAACATCATCTCAACATCTTTTTCATTCATCGGCAAATATCGTCTTTTTAATGCTGTACGAGGATTATTTTCCTTCCAGCAATATCTTGAATAGTATGCAAAAATGTTTTTATAGCTTTTTACCTATATATTCCCCCACCTCTCCTGAAGTTAGAGGCCTTGATTTGCAGACTTCTCCATGAGGCATTGGCAAAAAATTCCACCAAAGCATACCCCCTCTGCATTTTTTGTTCCCGTCTGAATTATACCCTTTCTTCCGGTCTCAATTATTACAGCGAGTATCTTCTCCTATGACTATCTTTACACTGTGAAGGAGTATGTTTAAGGAAGAAAAAAATATATCTGACTGTACACCTCATTAGGTATATATCCATATACCTGTAATTTACTGCATCTCCTTCTTTGCTAATGTTGAAACTTTGCATAGAACAATGCGCCGTATGTAAAGAGGGAAAAGATTTCCTTCTACATCTTATATATGCATCGCGTTAAGAGTCGAATTTGATCATCAAGGGTTAGATTAAATGAACATTAGAAATGTTATAATTTTTACTCTTCTTTGGGAAAAAGTATACTACTCTTTAATATAGGAGATATTAATGATTACCTGACATTATTGGATGATCAATTAGTATTTGTATATAAAAATTCGCAGTATTTTTTTCTCCCAATAGTTATGGTACATGGTATAAGCAGTAGACTCGGTCTTGCGTCGTCTTTTTGTTCATGCCAAGTCAAGGGTTTTATTTATTCTCCACAGATAGTATATAACTCTCTCAAATCATAGATAGGATGATCTAATGAAGTATGATACACAGCCTCACCATTACCGATTTACTTGAAAATGTTTACTCACCTGCCATGGTGATAATCGTCTGAAGAAAAAAACATATCGACACGTCTGCGCAGGTGTTACACTTACATTTGATCTTAAAGATATTATTACTTTTATCTTCATATGTACGCATTTCAGTTTTGTAGTTCAGATCCTTACAATCATATACTCATATCAAAAGAGAACGTTTAAATGATGGAAATAGGCAAGGCACTGACTTAAATAATGACCTTCGCAAAGTAAATTCTTCAAAGAAGTATCTTTATGTTGCCCATCCTGAACCTAGTTCGTTACATTTTTTCGTCATAATTAATATAGTTTCAAGCATAATTCTACAACTTCTGTTACACACCATCCAGAAATAGATTTGTAGAAGGTAAATTTTCTAGTCCGTTTTATTTAAATCATGTTCACATAATCCTACTTCGTATAGCCTCTCTTTCAAAGTTGTATAGGATCTATTAAACACAGTTGGATTAAAAGGCCGAGAGTTATATTTATCAGGATGTAAATCCAAGGAAGCTGAAGACACGGCAGAGTTAAAATTAAAAGTGATCTTCACACTCTCCATGATTATAATGACAACCGATTAATGATTCTTAACTTCACTGGCTGCTTTTATAAAAGTATTAAACTTAGCAGGATATCCCCTCCATTTCACCAGATACTGCTTATTTTTCCCTTTGCCTCTAGTAGCTAATATTTTTTCAATTTTATATTCGTGAGTTTTACAGGGTTGAACCTTACTTTTTGTATTTCTTGTTTATAAAATCCGCCTTTTATCTTTTCACCATTTAAATCTTTCAGATAATATAGCTTTAAACTATCACGACGATGTGGTCTCGAATATTGTGAACTTTAAAAACTTCCGTAGTCCAACCGGATTCATTTCCCTTTCTAAAACCTTTCTTTCTTCGAAGATACTCTTACATAAATTCGATTTACCGTTTATTCGCCGAGATATCTGTTTATTTGTTTTTCTTTTTCACCCATATGCACTATAAGCCCTCTAGTTTTGACATTCTAAAGGTGATTCTTATAGTTATTTATAAATATTTATTTCCTTAAGAATAAGCAGATCGTCCTGTTGTATATTACAATATATTTAAAAAGTAATTCATTTTTAGTAAATAACCTATATGCATGCACGTTCTTTAATAGTTACGTTGGATCATCTTACAAACATTTGCCGCTGTTGTTACGGAAAATGTATTGTAAATGCTTATATACACATACTCCCAAGTCAGCTCTCTGAAAACTCTCACCCTTTGATTCCATTCCTGAAACTGTTCCAAGAATGGATTTAGTGTTCTCTCTCTCATCCTCTATAATTTCAGATTATTTGCAAGTGGCAGACTGTAGCTGATCTTTTTCTATTATATCGGCCTCACCACAAGATCTAGAGTATACGTCAATTGTAAAAAGTATATATTGAAAACCTTCATTATAAGAGCTGTATTTAATCATTTCCGTTAAATCTAACTGCCATATGCTATTGAGCTGCGGTATAGTTTTCCGTGTAGAAATTTTTTTCTTACAGGTTAATGTAGAGTAAATGCCGCTCGTTCACCTCCAGAATAATCCTTTTAACTCTTTTTTCTCAATATAGGATACCTTAAAGCAAACCTAGTGAAGCCCCAAAACCCCAAAAACTATTTGGCTCCCTCAGATTGAAATAATACTTATCAACTACCTCCTTACAGCCTTACGCATGTGAGTCTACTGACACACGTGTAAGCGGCCGTGTATATATATATATAGTATATTAATATATATAAGATATATATAATATTAATAATTATAATATAAGAATAATAATATATTTTAAATAGATATATATATATATAATATATATAATATAGATAATATTATAATATTATGTATATATATAAATAATATATATTATTTCTATATATATATATATATATAATATTATATAGTAGATAATAGTACAATAGAATAATATCTAATAAAGTATATATATATACGATAAATAAATAATACTTTATACTTAGTACAGTAATTATATATAATTATAAGTACAGAAAAATACGATATTAGGTCGCAAGGGATAAAGAAATGGAAAGAAATATGAATACTTTACATATTAGTTTTATCGACACAAACGATGACAACTAAATAAAGTGTATGCGATAATTACATTATTACGATTTTAATTCCAAACTATGCCCATTATTAAGGTGTAGTTTCTTGTTGCGTCCTTCTGTAGGAGTAACAACGTTAAAGATTAATCTGGATGCGCAAGAAAGATGCCTATGGACTTGGAATCAGGTCATTGGCTAACGGGGAAATGATCTAGTCTGCTATCGTCGTTGGTAGTTTAAAGATTATAACGTTCTGTGGAAGATAAGTAGTCTGAATCTTGTTTTGATATTCATTCCATCCTAATTCTACAGGGCCTTTCTTCCAATGTTACTTGAGAGATTCAGCTAATTCAATTCCACAAGTTATTTTATCCTTTGAAACGTAGTTTCAATCATCAAATTACGAGTGCGTGCGCCTGCATTCATTACACAAAAGTAATTGGTCTTATTATACACACAATATTATGATACCAAGCGTATTCCTGCACGTTAAAACCTCCCTTTTAATAAGGATAACTTCTCCTCTAGGATATTTTTGTATTGAACTTCTTGTTATTTACTTTGCAAGTTTTAACTTCATGAGGAAAAATGTTCCTACTGATTATCGGGATTTAAGGAAGAAATTGGGATGGTTAATGTATAGAGTGCATGTCTTTAAAGATCAATCAATTTATTGTGATTATGGGCATCGATTGGTATAGATGACGTTTCTCAGGATGTATAATTGTCTGAATGTTAATATTCTGTACACTTTTCTTTCTCGATATTTTGGTTATCTGATGTCAACTTTAGATCATATAAGCTATTGAAGGTAGAGGCTGCTGAAAGATAATGAGTCGTTCACAATATTAAGGATTCTGTTGGTGCAGCTGATGTTGCTGATGTGAAAGAGGTTGTGAATGTCAATGCATTGGGCTGTTAAATATCTGCGATATGGAAAGTATGGAATAGATGAAAACGTGGATATGTGATTTTGCGCAAGGATAAAACAAATGTTGGCAATAACTGGGCCATATTGAGGTTGTGAATGATGTGAATCGACAGAACTGAATTCTGTACAGATGCTGTAATTATTATACTTCATTTCTCAATACTCATATATGAAAGTTCAGCAATGCCTTCTTCATTAGGGGACAACCACATTTTAGAATATCAGGGAGCATATAACGGAGAAGAGTAATGGTAGCGAATACCCCTTCCTGCCTCTCTGAGTAACTTCTTTATTTTTCAGATTTTTTAATGTTGCAGAGGATGAGATTTTTTAATGATGGTCTAGTAACGGCGTTAAGCTTTACCTTCTTGAGAGTTTGTTTAAAGAACAATTTATCGCTTTTATAAGATTTAAACAGACTTCACATACACACTGAATGAATTTCTCATCATACTAAAAGAAGTTAAACGTTTTCAAGAAAGGTTTCAACTGTTTTAAAATTTTTTTAATAGGAAGTAATAGGTGTAAATATCTTCAACATGGCGAACATCAAGTGAGCACTCCCATATTATATCAGGATAATGTATACGTTTCTATCTTATAGGGAAAGGAATAGTATGGTATTCTGGTGACGACAACACTCTGTGGACGGCTAAGTTTTTTGCGTGACTAGCTGAGTGAAAACCTAATAAAGTTCAACATCAAAATAACGACGTCGAGGGAATACGAACAGTAACCTCTTTAATAACTTTTAGAGAAACTCTATTACTTTTAGACAGAGGCGAAAACATTTGACGTTGCCAATAACAGGTAATTGACCTACATGTCTCTTTCTGGTACCCAACATACAGCAATATATACTGTGTGTTTAAAGAAACACTTTTCATATGCTTGCTTTGATGAAAAATATTACTGCGTTATTAAAACACAGATGAATATTTATATTTTAAATGTGTAGAATAAACTGTTGAAACGCTCCCAAAATTAATATACCAATTTGGTACATTTAATCGAAATAAAACATTATCTGTTGTGTCCATGTATAATTGTTCCAGCGATCTAATATCGTAAATGCCTTCATGAATTTTATCTTTCTATAGCTTTGATATATCTTTATAATCTCTTGTTTTTAGAGGTCTAATATGATCCAGAAGACTAAAATATGCCAAAATGCCGAAGGAATCGGAATCCCAGTTGGCATATTTATAATAGTAAATGGCTAAATCATTCGATTCTACTAATGGAGCAATAACACATAAACGCATTGATAAACCACGCCCCATTTTTTACGACATTTTCTCCTCCTTTTTGCCCGCAAGAGTTCTTGAATATTTGTAAAATAGCTTTAGCTTATTTCGGAAGAATTCTCCTATGGTAAAAAGCCCGATATCGGCTTATCTAAGGGAGTTCTCTTATAATAGAAGGTTGATATCGTCTTATCAATGGGTTATTACCCTAAAATAGAAGGT
>JABUQX010034741.1:2500-7500 GCA_015478945.1 Trachelipus rathkii | reverse complement strand
TCAGCATCCTCAATGCATGATTTGCAATGCCAAGTTGACCAATTCTAGTTTAGCACCGGCAAAATTAAAGGAACATTTTCTACAGCTGCATGGAGATGGGAAATACAAAAACACAACGCTCAATGAATTTAAGGCGAAGAGGGCTAGATTCGATGAAAAGGCTCCTCTGCCTGTTCTTGGCTTTGTACCCATTGACCAACCCATCCCCACAACATCGTACGAAGCTGCATACTTGATTGCAAAGCAGGGCAAGCCACACACAATTGGTGAAACACTCGTAAAACCAGCTGCATTGAAGACGGCGAATATTATGCTGAGAAAAGCTGCTGAAAATAAATTATCCCAAATTCCTCTTTCAGATGACACCATCATCAGAAGAATAGATGACAAGAGCTTTGATATCTTGACTCGTGTAGTTGAAAGATTTGATTTCAAGCCTAGTAAAATTCAGCCTCCAACTCAATGTGACCACCGACGTTTCCAGATCTAAGCCAGCTTTTGTATTCGTTCGCTATTTTGCAAGTGACGGATATATGGATATATTTTTTATTTTGTAAGCCTCTTACAACAACAAGTAAGGGCAGCGACGTGAGAAGCTGTGGATGACTTCTTTAGAGACAACGATCTTCGTGGGATATGGTTTTTCAGCAGTTTGTTTGCACGGAGCTCCTGCCATGCTGGGACGAAACTCTGGTTTTGGTGCGTTGGTGAAAGGCGATGCACCACATATCATTGTTACGCACTGTGTTCTTCATAGGCATTCGTTGGCAACAAAAACTTTGCCTTCAAAACTGGCAGAAGTATTAAAAATTGTAGTGGAATGTGTGAACTATGTGCGAGATAGTGCTTTGAAACACCGGATATTCAAAGAGCTGTGTAATGAAATAGGATCTGAATTCGAGGTACTTCTGTACCATTCTAACGTTCGGTGGTTATCTCGGGGAAAGGTGTTGAATCGTGTTTTTGCTATGCGTGTGGAATTAGCCCTGTTTTTTGCGAGAGCACCAACATTGTCATGCAGATTGCTTTGAAAATTCTGAGTTCATTCTCATTTTGGCGTACATGGCCGATATTTTTAATGCGCTCAATCATCTCAATCAACAGATGCAAGGTGGTGAAGTCATCATCATCGAAGCGGAAGAAAACCTGAAGGCTTTTAGAATAAAATTACCTTTATGGAAACGACGAATAGAGAATAATAACTTTGCAAACTTTCTCCTATTAGACGACTGTGTAACTAAGATCGAAGATGTGTCTGGAATTGGGGATATTTCTGTACCCGGGGAACTGAAGCAAGCAATTGCTATGCACTTAGATGAGCTCGCAAAGTCTCTCGACGGATACTTCCCTACCAGAGAGTCATATCCAGCATGGGTGAGACAGCCATTCACGTTTAGTGTTGAGACGGCAGATTTCAATGATGAATACCTCGAGGAAATCATTGAACTTCAACAAAGCCAGGCTCAACAGCAACTCTTCAGAACAACAACGCTCTCAACGTTTTGGTGTCAACAAATTAGTGCATACCATTTTATTTCTAAGAACGTTCTTGAGATACTCATACCGCTTGCTAAACGTATCTTGCGAGCAAACATTTTCGAGAATGGTAGACATAAAAACGAAGAAAAGGAACAGGCTTTGTTGCGAAAATGATATGAGAGTGGCACTTGCCAAGGTGAAGTCCCGCATTTCTAAACGTCATGGAAATGCAACAGCAAAAGACACATTGAAGGTAAGTAAATATTCATTGAATTCATTGTGTACAACTGATGCATGGTTCATTAATATATATAATATTATATATATATATATATATTATTTTATATATAATATATAGTTATATATATATATATATATATTATATATTATATATATATATATATATATATATATATATATATTATATATATATATTTTTTTTGAAAAAAAATATATTTTTTTTTTTCAATTGCGAAGGGTTCGGTGAATGCACTTATGAAACTTGCAGGGTTCGGGACCTTCAAAAAGGTTGAGAACCACTGATGTAAGGGATCGATTACGAATAACTTGAAAGGGAACAAAGAGATGCAGACCAAGAAGAAAGAATCTTGAAGAGAAAGAACGAAGCAATCGCTTAAAAATTGAAAAGCTTCATAAAATTTTCTGAATTTATGGTTATTGATTTTTTTGTATTACCTGTTTTAATCAAAATTACAATATTATTGTTCATATCTTGATTATTTAAATTTTGTTTTAACATTTTGTATTTAAACAATGTATAATCGTCAATTAACTTTAATGATATATTAAGTAAAATATTAGAATTTACCCCCCTAAAGTAATGCGATATTTTAAAATAATTTTAATAGTTACTGTGTAATAATAATATTTTATGCTTCTATTGTAAAATAAGCCCATGCCAATCCTGCTTTTTTTATACAAAAAATTGAAATATTATTCCTTGTTATGTTAGGCCAGTAGGTTGATCGGTTAGGTTCAGGTGTCAAATTATATTACGTTTTTTAACAGAAAGAAGTGTGGAATTGATGTCGTCGTCACCCTCTAACAGCGGTTTTGGGACTGATACCAATGTGGAACCTGTCACTGGAACATCCACAGATATCAGTGCTACTAAATGTCCCATGTCACAAGGTTTTGACCTCTTAAAGGAGAAGGCTGTAAAAAGGAAGAGAGGACACCAGAAACCTATGACGTCTAAGCTGGCCGCAGCTTTAAATACATGTAAATTCAGTTTCAGGGATGCGGTTCATATTCTGATAGCTACAACTGAGGCATTGGCTCATACTGCTGATGCTTATGTCATTAATAGAACATCCATTCGCAATTTTAGAAAACAAATACGGAAGAACGCGCAATGGATAAGAAACATTTCAAGGGATACCACGTTGCAAGCCGCCGTCTTGCATTGGGACGAGAAATTTAGTTTTCATCGTTGACTGGTCAAAAGACCTTCCATAGGACTTCCTGTGGATTTCTTTTCGAAATGGAGAAACGAACAACTCCTGGTGTGCCTTATCTACATTCTGGTGTACCATGGAGAATCTGAGGCATCTTGCGGTATATGAGTGATTGCCGAATGGGGTCTCCATACGTTTGCAAAGCACTTAGCTGTCGATACTAAGAAACGAGCCTGCGTTCTGATAGAACAATGTTTGGATAGAGACTTTTTGAGCGCCTGCTTGTTAATCATTTGATTTGTGTTTTCAGTGTTGAAGCGTTACCGAGGATTCATTGGGTGTATAAACAAGAGTTGCCGATGTTATTACTTTTCAGAAGATTTCAAAGTGCTTGGTCTGGAATTGACGTTCATATTAACAGGTCAAGGAATTGACAACGTAAAGGTAAAGAGTCACTTGAATGAAGGCGAAATATCCCGAATACTTGGCTTTGTTAGAGGTACATTGGGAGGGACAGCAGCCTGGGATGATTACAGATAAGTTCTAGAATTACGGCAAATTTCTTGGAGAAGCACATCTCAGGGTGATATCCTGTCCGTAAGCGGGAGTTATCCATGCATGCACGCTGGATGGCAAAGGCCCTTTATTGCTTGAAATTTTTTGGGTTTTCGTACTGAATTTAAAATTAGTTGGAAAGAGAAAAAGCAATAAATGATATTTTTATTAGCTTCCTGTTATGAATAGGGCGAAAGCTTGGTTTATTCAGACTATCTGCTGCATTGCACCTTTTATATGGATTACACCATGGTCTTTCTAACTTCTACTCTATCAGGGGATGACCCTAATGATATCTCGCGTTGCTTTAAAAAAAACTTAATTAAACCATTTTTATGGTTTGATAAAGCCCTGAGGCAGTGGGCCTTATGTCTTTAATTCGATTCCACATTTGTTTTTTGGGTTGGCGAAAAGGTTTTAATAACGAGAATGGAATCGTATAGAGGGAATAAGAAGGAATACACATTAAATGCGATACCTCCCAGGAAATTCGATTAAGAATGGCTGAACAATTTGTTTCAACCAAACTAAATGCGTTTTTCCTAGTGATCAATATGAATGATGATTCTTTAAGACAGAACTCGTCATCTGGCATAAAATGAAGGTTATCCTAGAATGTCTAAAATTGGTTTGGATAAACTGTCCCGTTGTATAAATGACTCTTGCAGAGATGGGGAGTCTCAATCACTTATGGATGGAGTCTAATAAATTACTGTACGACAAAAAAGGAGGCACCCGAAACAGCCATGTTAATGGAGTTGGTCTTTAAACACCGCATAAGGGTTTACAGGTTGCACAAAGGACACATTAATCAGAGTGCTACCAAACTTTTTAGCCTTATACATGCGATAATTCGCATTAATTTGTAAATGCCAACGCTACTGCTATTATAGTTTCCATTTTCTAGTTCTCTAACACGTTCATGCATATGTTTATAATGATTAGTATATGCCACAATTCAACATATTATGCATAACCAATAAATTTTTATTTTTCCATGCATGTTTACATTTTCTTTTTTAGAGACCCCAGGTATGGCATTTCCTTTGTCCGATAAGCTGAAATTAGACAACAGCTTATTTTCTACTATTCATGACAAACTAGGGGGGTAGCGTCAGCAAAATTCACAGCACAGAAATAACGACCACCTACTATATAATATATATATTCTATGATATATATATATCATATAATTTATATTATATATATTATATTATATATTATATTTATATATATATATCTATATATATATATATATATATATATATATATATATATTATATCAAGAAGAAAGCGTGTGCGATATCCACTGATATTATCGTGCTTACGAAGACTTTGAGAGGATTAAAAGCTGATATTTAAAACATGTTCTTAAACTAACAACTACTGATGATGATGATGATGATGATGATGATGATGATCGATGATAATGATGATGATGATGATGATGATGATATATTATATATATATATATAATATATATATTATATATAATAATATATATATTTATATATAATATATAGTATATATATATTATATATTTATATA
>JABUQX010034740.1:42500-49164 GCA_015478945.1 Trachelipus rathkii | reverse complement strand
GAGAGAGAGAGAGTGAGAGAGAGGAGAGGAGAGAGAGAGAGAGAGCAGAGAGAGAGAGAGAGTGAGAGAGAGAGATGAGAGAGAGAGAGAGAGGAGAGTAAGAGAAGAGAGAGAGAGAGAGAGAAGAGAGGAAGAGAGAGAGAGAGAGAGGAAGAGAGGAAGAGAGAGACTGAGAGAGAGAGAGAAGAGAAGAGAGAGGAGAAAGAGAGTGAGAGAAAGAGAGAGAAAGAGGAAGAGAAGAGAGAGGAGAGAGAGATAGAGAGAGAAGAAGAGAGAGAGAGGAGAGAGAGAGAAGAGAGAGAAGAGAGAAGAAGAGAAAGAGAGAGGAGGAGAGAGAGGGAGAGGAGAGGAGAGAGGAGAGAGAAGAGAGAGAGGGAGAGGAGAGAGAGAGAGAGTAGAAGAGAGAAGACAAGAGAGAGAGAGGAGAAGGACGAGAGAGAGAGAGAGAGAGATGAGAAGGAAAGAGAGAGAGGGAGAGAAGAGAGAGAGGGAGGGAAAGACAATGACAAAAGAGAAAGAGAGAGAAGAGAGAGAGGAGAGAGAGAAAGAGAAGAAAAAAAAAGAGATGTGAGGAAAGAGGAGATAGGAGAAAAGAAAAATAAGAGTGATACCGAGAGAGAGAGAGAGATGAGGGAGAGAGAAGAGACGAGAGAGAGAGAAGAGAGAGAAGAGAGAGAGAGAGAGAGAGAGAGGAAGACGCAGAGAGAGAGCAGAGAGGAAGAGAGAGAGAGAGAGAGAGAAGGAGAGAGAGAGATGAGGAGAGAGAGAGAGAGAGAGAGAGAGAGAGAGGAGATGAGAGAGAGAGAGCAGAGAAGAGAGAGAGGAGAGGAGAGAGAGAGAGAGGAGAGAGAGAGAGAGAGAGAGAGAAGAGAGAGAGAGAGAGAGAGAGAGAAGATGAGAGAGAGAGACGAGAGAGTTATTATACTAAATTTTACTATATTGAGACCGGATTTCCAAGGTGTAAGAAGCGAAGGAAAAAGTCTCGATTGGGACTTCATTGGGGGCAACGCTAAGTTCGAGCACGTAAAGATTTTAAGTGTGATTAGAGGCTGTATTTTGGATCACCCTGTCAATCAGTCTAGGTTTAACTCTAAACTGCAAGGTAGATTAGCCATCCCCTCATGATGAAACTGTATTGTCAATAACATTAAGAATGCATAACATTGTTTTGTGCATATTGCTGAAATTATTGAAAACTACGCTGAATATTTAACTGGTTTGCAAGGTTGGGATCCACGCACCAATTGTGTGATTAAAAGGAGGAGTAGTATTTGACTCTTGAAACCAAGGTGTAATTGCCGGGACGGACAGGTATGTTAGAACTATAAGATGGTTAAAGAGAAACTTCCTCCGGTTTTAAATTATTGTAGGGTTGGTAACTCGTGGATGTACGTTAGATTGTTTAAGACATCTCAAAGGATCGGATCGTTTGTTACTCAGGATGCAGAGGAATGAAAGGAAAAATCCAAGGAAGAAGAAAAGATCCCGTACGAAACGGTAAGGAAATAAATTAATAAATTTATTATTATATAAATTTTAAAAGGAATTGTTATTGACAAGTATTTATTTTTAATAGGGATTGAGCCTAGAGACTAGGCAACTTAAACAGTAATCTACTCAGGAGATAATTCCCAGGTTGGCTTACGAAAAAGATGATAATTAGTGCGTCGGATGATGAGTTCAAACGGAATTGGAAACAGCAGTTAATAAAAATCAGTGTTCTCTTGCCTGCCTAGAACCAAGTTGGAATTAGGTTTAACCACACCTAAAGTTGGAATTATGAAGTATCACACTTATTCGGGATTTATAATGGTGTTAAGTATGGCATTTTAGAAATGGTTAGTAAGTAACCGTCCATATTCTTTATTACAAGTTGTTCCGGTATTTACTCGATTTTGTCCTCAAATTTATGTCTTTCTTATTGTGAATTATTGAATATTTACTTATCAGTGTCCGAAGATTAACATATGTGCTTTATTTTGACGTTTAATTTCCTCGTTGCTAAACTATTTATCCTTAGGTCTCACGAACATTGCCAAGTGAATTAAGTGGAAGTGAGAATTACCAAGTGATAAGAATTTAAAGAAATTTATTAAGGAATTTAAAAATTGTAACACTTTTAATCTTATTAATAATTGTTAGGCTAAATTAGATTAGGGTACGATATTTTAATATCGATATATTAGGGTATAATTATAAAGGTTTAAATATAAAGTAAATGTGTATTTAAGAAATAATATTTGTGAAATATATATTAAAAAAGGCACTTATCCTATAAAAGGAAGTTACATAAAGTGGCGCGATATTGAAGATCGCACAACTCTGCTCGTTGCGATTCCCTTGCTCTAGTGTGAATTCGTGTTAGCTAATAATCCTTAATAGTAGAAGATCCCCAGAGTTTCCACAAGTTGCTTTTTCTTTATCATGTTAATTTTTATATGTTAATTTTTTTATAATTTTCTTTTTTATTCTTTTTTAAGGGGCTCGAGCCGACGGAGGAACAGAGGGGGGACGAAGTCCCCCCCATCGTCCCCCGCTGAGGCCGAGAGACCCTGACTCTTTCTATCTTTGCGATTTAATCTTGGGTATTCCTTTTCTTAAAAAAAAAAAAACTTCATTGGGCAACCTTAACCAAAATTTGAAATTAATCGAAAAAAAATCGATTACACGTTCGTTCGATATATATCGGTTAACTACCTTTTAAAGGATAAGTTCCTTAAGAAAATCTTTTGCCATGTTTTTCCACTTTTTTGTTGTTTTAATTGATGAGTTGGTTAAACTTGCATTGATCGATTATTTGAGTCTTATTTACAGAATCGAACAGGATTTATAAAGGAAACAGTCAGATTATTAAAAAATATATATATATATATATATATATATATATATATATATATATAATATTATATATATATATAAATATATATATATATATATAATATTATATATAAATATATATATATATTATATATTTATTATATATATATATATATATATAAGTATATTATATATATATATATAATATATATATATATATATATATATATATTGAAGTGCCTCCCCATGTTTTCGGTTCACGAGCCGCCACTGATTATTATATATATATTATATATATATATATATATATAATATATATATATATATATATATATATTATATATATTAATATAATATATATATATATATATATATATATATATATATAATATATATAATATATATATATATATATATATATATATAATTATATATATATAATTATATAATATATATATAATTTATTATATATTATATATATATATAACTACCTATATATTATATATATATATACAGGTCATATATATATCATCATCACAAACCTTCTCTCCCCCAAGACTTGGAGTAAGGTGCGTAGCATGTACTGGAAATAGAAGTAGAAGAATATGACGCAAGTCAAAAAGAAAGTCCAGCCTTATTGTGAACCTGAACACATTGTACTTTAGATCTATACCTCTTATTCCAAACCATAGTTTCACTACTATACATTAACACAGGTAACAACATACCCTCATGTGAGACCCTAGTGCACTCAAGACTTAGTCCTTTACATCCACCACTGATTTAATTGCTCCAGCAACCTTCCTACCATTCACAACTTTCCTACTACACTCTGCATCATCCATTCCCTTTTCATCCAACATATATCCTAAATATTTAAACTCAAGACACTCTGTCCAACTGCTCACCATCCAACATAACTTCATACTGAGGACTGTCCTCAATCACAACCACAACCTTACTCTTATCAACGTTTACTTTCAAACCCCTCCTTTTACACACCCTGCCAAATCCCTCTACCAATCCTCTCAAGCGCTCTTCAGATTCGCTACACAAAACCAAATTTGCATATAATAGGTGGGGCACCCTACACTCTCTTCCATTCTCCATCATTCTAACACCTTTAGTGCCACCTCCACCTCTAATTCTTTCATAACCCCATCCATTTACAAATTGAATAACTAAGGAAACATAACACATCCCTGCCTCACTCTACTATTAATATTAAACCAATCACTTTCAACTTCCTGCCATAGAGCTTCCCTATTAATCCTATCATAAGCCTGTCGCAAATCCATAAAAACTAAATACAATTTATTCTTCTTCTCTCAATTTCTCAATCATTTGCTTCAATGTAAAGATTTGATCCACACATCCTCCACCACTTTTAAACGCACCTTGTTCTTCACCAATCAGTCCCTCAGTGAACCAAAATACCAGCATATATCTTCCCTACAACACTCAATAAACTAATTTCCCTATAATTCCTACAGTTACTGTTATCCTCCTAACCCTTATATAATGGTACTATTACTGCTCTCCACCAATCCCTCGGAACTATACCCTCCATAAACGCTTTGTTACACAACTTCCAAATCCACTTATTCACCATCTCGCCTCTGTTCTTGATCAATTCACCAGTAATGCACTTGTTCTTAAGCACAAGGATAAGCATAGGGCTAAATTATTTTTCGTAACCAAGTGATAATACCCCATGTTTATCAAATAAAAGAAATTGACATTGCTAGAGGCAACACAAAAGATTATATTGCAAGCAACATGTAGTCTATGAGATTGGAATCTGGGGTTCTGCCAAAAAGAAATTGAATAATACGAGTAAAAGTTATGGTCGTAATGGGGGATTTTAATTTTCCTGGCATTCAAAGGGATTCCTCAGTGTCTAATATGGATCATAGTAGTTCTGTATTTATAAATTGTATACAAGACAACTTTTTGAGCCAGATGGTCCATGAACCTACAAGACATGATGCACTGTTAGACTTAATATTAACTAACGATGAAAGTATGGTGGATGATGTTAAGAGTTGAGGAGAATTTAAGAAATAGTGCCCATAATATAATTAGATTTAACATGAATGTGATATCTGGGCCCAAATTTCAAGTTATAAGGAAAAGGTCTTAGATTTCTGAAATGGCGATTTTACCAAATTTTACCAAACTAGCTGGGACAAAGAGTTTAAAGAGACTGTTTTATCATGTGGGAACATTTTAACCAAATTTTGATGAATATTCAGCCAGTATGTTTTAAAGATAACCCATTAGGGTGGCAAAGAGAGAACCTGTTTGGTAGAATAAAAAGATAAGAGAAAATCAATGAAAAGAGTAGATGTTTTAAAATATTCAAGGGTAGTAGTAATAGGGAAGATGATTTAGAAAATTATGGGAAAAACAGAAATGAGCTATAAACCACTCAATAAGAAAGGCAGAAATTAATTTAGCAAGGAATAGTAATAAGGGCCTGAAGAAGTTTTTTAGCTTTTATAAATTTAAAAGTAAGAATAGGTCAATTGGTCCAATTAAAATTGATGAAAATTTAGTGAGTTCAGATAAGGAGTTGGTCAACATTTTCAATGCTAACTGTATTTTGTGTCAATGTTTACATAGGAAAAATTGGATAATAGTTTGCATGTAATAAACACACTTACAGAATTTAAATTTGAGGTAAGATATTAAATCTTTGCGACCATATTGATCCAAGTAAGGCTGCAGGTCCTGATGGTAAATATGGTAAAATTCTGAAGGAGGGTAGTACCAGCATTGCAAAGGCACTGTATTTGATTTTTAAGCGATCTATGACATTTGGTAAAGAACCTGACAACTGGAAAACAGCATATGTTGTGCCTATTTATAAGACAGGTAGTAAGGAAGATTTGGGAAATATGGCAGTTAGCTTAACATCTCTGGTTGTAAAAGTTTTGGAAAAGTTACTGAAAGGTCATATAGAGAAATATTTGGAAGATAAGATATTGTATGACTCCCAGTATGGTTTTAGATAGGGTAGGTCATGTCAGACAAACCTAATGGAATACATTACTGACTGCATTGACCAAAGAGATCCAGTTGATATTATATATTTAGACTTCAGCAAGGCTTTCGATAAGGTTCCCCACATAAGGCTGATGAAGTTGTTGCAATGTGGTATAGGTGGAGTGGTACAAGGTTGAATTAAAGAGTGGTTGTGGAATAGAAAAGTGTGTACAACTAAATAGCAATAAGTCATCATGGGAAATTGTGAAGAGTGGTGTTCCACAGGACAGGGTTCGGTGCTGGGGCCACTATTGTTCCTCATATATATAAATGATTTAGACCAGGGACTTAAATGTAAGGTTTATATGTTTGCAGATATACCAAAGTAGCTACCTCAGTAAGGAATAGTGATGGATGTATAAAGATTCAAAATGATCTTGATAAACTTCTTGGGTGGGCAGATAAGTGGCAAATGAATTTAAATAGTAAAAAGTGTAAGATTCTTCACCTAAGTCACTCAAATAAAAGTTTTAGCTATGATATGAATGAGGATTGGCTGGAGTCTGTGGACCAAGAAAAAGATTTAGGTGTGATTATAGGCAGTAATTTGAAAGTGGCTAATCAGTGTTTGGAAGCAAGGAATAAAGCTAATAAGATGCTAGGTATAATAAATCGCAATATTTTTTACAAGAGCAAGGAAGTTATAAGTAAACTGTATAATAGCTATGATAGGCCAGTATTGGAGTATTGTGCACAGGTTTGGGTCCCTTATTTTAAGACAGATATGCTAGAAAGAGTGCAACATAGAGAAACGAGGATGATTTCTGGGTTTGAGGGTAAGAGCTATGAGGAGAAGCTG
>JABUQX010034740.1:32500-35000 GCA_015478945.1 Trachelipus rathkii | reverse complement strand
TGATAGGCACCCAATTTTTGCCTTTCTTATTGACTGGTTAAGTTAGTTTCTATTTTTCCTATAATTTTCTAAATCATCTTTCCTATTACTATACCCTTGAATATTTTAAAACATCTACGCTTTTCATTGATTTTCTCTTATCTCTCTATTCCACCATACAGGTTTTCTCTTTGCCACCCTAATGGGTTTATCTTTAAAACATACTGACTGACTGACTGAATATATCTTATATATGTACATACGGTATATCTTATATAGCTATGTGTATATTTTAATCCTTTATACTGTAAAAAACTTCCTATGCTATTAAATATGTAAATACATATAAAAAATATATAACATAGGCTATATACAGCAGTGATGGGCGAATCTGGCAACTTTTGGATTGAAATCCGAATCTGTGTGTGTGTAAATGTTCTAATCAAAATCCAGCACCTTCGGATTCAAATCCAAATCTGTGTGAAAATTCTCAAATCCGAATAAATGTAAAAAGCTTGAATCCGAATCTGGATTCGAATCCTTCCAATGATTTTTACAAAATAAAATACAACCAACCAAAATATGACATTTCTTTTCAAATATTTATAGGATATATAAATAAAATTATGTTTTCAATTTTAATTTTTTTTTACTGCCTGATATACATATTTATTTCCATGTTAAATAATTTCTATATATATTATATATATTATAATATATATATATATAATATATTAATATATATATAAATATATATATATATATATATATTATATATATATATATATATTAATATATATATATATTATATAATATTATATATATTTAATAATATATTAATATATATATATATATATAATATTATATATATAATATATATATATTATATATATATATATTATATAATATAATATATATTATATATAATATATTATATATATTATATATATATATATATATATATATATTATATATATATATATATATATTATATATACACACTTTCTTCTTTACACCCGCTCCCAGGAAGGGTCAAGACGCCTGTCAGCGGGGCCAGCACTCTTGAATCTTCCTCTTATCCAAAACTCCATCTTTCCTCATCTCCTGCATCGACGGCAATCCATGTCTTTCTCAATGAGTCTTCCACCGAGCTTTCCATCTCTCCCTAGGTCTTCCTCTGGTTCGTTTCTTCCGGACTCTTATCTCTTCTTGGCCACTCTTCCTCTTGCATTCTCTCCAGATGTCCCCACCACCTCAATCTGGCTGCATTCATTTTATTCAATATAGCCTTCATCCACCTTCTTCTTAATTTTTCGTTTCTCTATCTGTCTCTTCTAGTCTTTTCCATTATCGTCTCAAAACGTACATCTCCGCCAACTGTATTCTACTATCTCTCTTGTGGTCGTACTTCATGTTTCTGCTCCATATAGTAAAATCAGTGTTTACACACCTTCAAAGATCACCCATTCACCTTCATACTCATGTTCTATCTTTCAGTATGGGATACACTGCTCTTACTGCCCCCCCATACTGAGCTATCCTGCTTGTGGATTTCTTGTTAGATTTCCTCCCTCTCTTCCAAATACTCACCCAAATATTTACATTTTCCCACCATCTTTATCTCTGTCCCTCACCTCTATTCTCACTCTCTCCTCCTTCTTCTTACTGACCACCATGATCTCGTCTTTTCTGTGTTTATGTGAAGCGGCCTCTCCAGCTGTTGGCAAACTTATCCACTACTTCTTCACTTGTCTCCTTCTTCGCTCAGCTACGCCAACTATCCGCATAAGCCAAAATAATCACCGTCCAAATCCGATATCTTCTCTCACCGCTCTTTATCATACTCCAGATACGATAAACAATTGGTTGACAAGACGCTTTTCCTTGTTTAACCCTGTTTCTCACCTCGAACCATCCTTATTCTCAAATTCTGTTCTTTTACATTACATTTACTATTCCTGTAACAAACTCTCCAGAGCTCCTCTCAACTTTCCACCCCTGCATATTCTCTCTCCAACATCTCCACAGTCTCTTCTAGGCACTGAATCAAAAGCTTTTCTTCAGATCTATGAAAGCTATATAAGCTCGTTTGTTAATTCCCATACATTTCCAAGGTAATTCTCAGAGCGAACAAGAGATCCGTTCTGCGTGCTTGTTCTTTCTATATCCGTGCTGCTCTCCCCAGCCTTGGCTCTACTACTATTCTCAACTTTCTCTAAAATTCTCTCAATATGGTTTTTTACCAGTAGGTTCAACAAGGGAATGCCCTATGTTTTTGTACGTCTCCTGTGTTCCTTTTCCCTTAATTTGGCGACTAATAATTTTGACTTTCCCCATCCTTCTGGTATTCACTCTCGTTAATTGTGTGTAACAGTTTTCAATTTTTCTTTTCATTTTTCTCTCCTCTTTTATCAATTCTATGGGTATCCCCATCTTCCGAATCTTCTTACCTGTTCTTCAATCGCTTCAGAGCCACCTCTAATTCTTCCATAGTTTATCTCCTCCTCAATCCTCACCTTCC
>JABUQX010034740.1:0-27500 GCA_015478945.1 Trachelipus rathkii | reverse complement strand
TGCCACTAATACTGTTTGGAACAAAACTTTACTTTGCCAGTTTAAAACTAACATACTCGAGTGTATGCACTGAAAAAATAATTAAAATCCATCCACAATTTTTTTATAAAGTTAAAAAACTCACATTTTTTCAAAAGTGAATCTATTAAAGGGCATTTTGTACCCTAATTTAATTTATAATATTTTTTAAAAATATAAAAACTCTCTAGAATTAAAGATGATCTAAATAAAACTTGTAGTACTACCGCGTGGCTATTAAATGAGCGAAAAAATTTTTATTTTTTTTTATATTTTTTATTTTTGGAGTGGACCGAATCACCCCCTCTAAAGAGGTGGCCCGTCACCCCGCCCTAACGCTATATATATATATATATATATATATATATATAATATTTATATATAATAGATATAATTATATATATATTATATATATATATATATATATATATATGATATTATAATATATATTATAGTAATTTACATCCAGAAGAGGTGTCACCCCCAATTTTATGAAAATCACAGGATATAGCCTACTCTAAAAAAATAATAATGAAGAATAGTGAAAACGAAAATTGTCGCTCTATTTAGGAAAAAAAGTTACAGCCTTAAAGTTTTTAAAACTCCCATAGGATTTTCTTATAAAAAAATCTAAATAAATTTTTTTAAAAATCACAGGATATACTCTAAAAAAAATAATAATGAAGAATAGTGAAAACGAAAATCGGCAGTAGCTTTAGGAAAAAAAATTACAGCTTCTCAAAGTTTAAAATTTTCCCATAGGCTTTCTTATAAAAAAAATTAGTGGGCCTCATGCTTATTTTAAGGCCATCCTTGTTCAGGTTATAAGATTTGTTAATTCCAGGGCTGCAGAGTCGTAAAATAAATTTTTGGACTCCCTTAATTTTAAATTTTGGATTTTCGACTCTGACTCCACTTGAACAAAAATTTTCAACTCTGACTCAAACTCCACTTAAACAAAAATTTTCAACTCCACTCAAATAAAAGTTTTTGACTCAGACTCCAGCAGTCAAATTCAAAATTTTGACTCTTGACTCAGCTTAGTGCTTACAGAGTTACAGTAAAAAAATTTGTTTTAACTATTTTTTTTTCGCTTGCTTTTGAGAATAAAAAAATATACCACTTTTCCAATGAATCTTATCTCCAAATGCTACACAGTAAAGTACTGTAAAGACAAAGATGCAGGTGCAACACATGACAAACAAATATATTTCAGCTTCAGAAACAAATGTACATCAATTATAATGCAAATTACTTTTATTTTTGTTATAAAACAGCAGTGCATTTTTTTTTCTTTTTTGACCAATGTTAAAGTGAAAAGTGAAATCGTCATAAATTAATAATAATTATAATTCTATAAATTTTTGACTCCGACTCCACTTACATAGGAATTTCTGACTCCACAAACAGAAATTTTTGACTCAGACTCCACTTGCACAGAATTTCCAACTCCTGGAAAATTGCATGACTCCGACCCCGCAGCCCTGGTTAATTCTGCATAGATTTTCTTTGTGTATACCTAACCAAACTTATTATATTTTAAATTAAAAAAAAAAATTCACAATTTTTAGAGATCGCTTTTTACACTGGTTTCGTAAAATAGGCCTACCTGTTGGCTCTATTCTTCCATTCCCTCACACTTTGTGTACTCACCTATTTCATTAAGTGCAAGAAAATGACATTCCGGTCAATTTGCATAGGAAAAGCCTATGGGAGTTTGCAAAACTTTGAAAGGCTGCAACTTTTTTTCCTAAAGACCACCCATCTTTTTTTTATTCATTATAATTTTTGGTCTATGAGGTGATGTTTATTAAAATTCTAAGATATACGGTAACTGTTCTGCTACATAATTACAAAACACCAAATAACATTCCTTATAAATATATTGTAAGTGTGGCAATTTTTTATTAACATGTGGCAGTATTCTTCATTGGCTACCCATTTCATAAAATTCAATTTTAAAATAATATCGATTTTTTTAGATTATGCTAAAGCGAACTATTACCGTACCCTTTTTAACAGGTGTTAAGTAATTACTAGTTTAAAATTGAGAAACGCAACTTTTATCATATATATAAAAAAACAAAAGTATGTCGAGCCCCTTTACACAATGACAACCTATATGAGTCAGCCCAGAAAAATATGTAAATATATGATCCTCATAACTATGTACCCAATTAACAGATTTTAAAATAATAAAAATGATAGTTTATATATTACCAAAATTAAAAAGGTAAAAACAGAGCATTCTTTCACTTGTTGACATTGACACGACTTATACAACCAGTTAACTACATTATTATTATATAATCTAGAGTACTTACCAATGACAGTTCTTATCGGTCACAAATATATTTTTACTGTGTAACATTCAAATCATTGCGAACAAAAAAAGAAAATTATAACAATAAATCATTACGTAGAACTAGAAATAAATATCAACTTTACCATAATAGAAAGTACCTTAGGCCTATCACTTAACGCCTCCATATTCTGAAGTCTGAACTAAAAATGGGTCACCGTCACTACACTATGGTCAATCTATAAAGAACAGGTTGCATAAAGCGGGTTTTTTCCGTGAACGGGTCAAATGGATCATGGTGATTTATATTATTTCACTTGCCATAATAATAAATTAATTAGATTATTTTATATATATATATATATATATATATATATATATATATATTATATTATATATATTTTATATATATATTATATATATATATATATATATATATTATATATATATATATTATCATATATATATAATATATATTATATAGAACAAAGTAATTTAAAACCACTAAGAAATAATCAGGGAAATGAAAAAAAAAATTAAAAATTAAGAAGTTTACCTTTCGAGACTTACTAACTTAGTCTCCTCCTCAGAACTAACAATGAAAATAATTTAATCTTAACAAAATTAATAAAAAATAAAAATTAAAAATACAAAGTAAAATTACATACAAGTAAAAGAACAAAAGGCGACAAAAAATTGATTCACTTTCCTTAAGATGATGTTAAGAATTTAGTTTTATCAGATAGGCATCTTCTTGTTATTTGATCAAAATTAAAAAATCCCTCTTTTTTTCATTTCTACTAAATGTAATTTCAATATATCTAAGGGATTTTTTAATTTTGATCAAATAACAAGAATAATTCGCACGCTTTTCTTCCAGAAAATGCCCGCCGAGCACCACAGCGTGCTGCAGTCGTTAAATCGGGCGCAAACCCTTACTACAGCAGACAGAGCTTTGCGCCCCCTTATAGGCACTACTCCCAGCGTGTTCGCAGTCTCTCCTACACCTCCCACTGCTACCACTCTTGCTCCCCCGCAAACAGTTTCGCCCCACATGCAACCCATTCCCCAGTACTCTTCCCCACCTCCTGCTGTTTTTTCTTCCTCTCTAGCTTCTCAACCGCCTCCAGTCGCCTTCCCCTCCCAATCTCCTTATTCTCACTCACACCAACCTTCCTACTCTCATGCTTTCGCAATACATCCTTCTTCTTCTGCATCTCTCGATGCCCGTGTTTCGGTTATAGAAGCGGGCATGGCGGAGATGAAATCTGCCTTTCTATTTCTCACTGCTGCTGTTAACAATATGACTTTTCTCTCTCGTTCTTCCTCCAACCATCGTTCTTCTCATGCCAATTGTTCCCCTTCTGCTTCTTTTTCGCGCCAGCGTCAGTATCCTAATGGGTACTGTTACTATCACCATACCTATGGGATGGACGCCAAGAAATGTGCTCCCTCCTGCTGTTACCAACAGGGAAACTCGACAGCCGGTCCTCAATAGGGGCATTGGAGGATGCTGGCTCCTTCCCGTCTTCTTTTTTTCCTCCTACTGCGCAGGATGTTCTTCGTATTTACGATTGCTCCACTAAACTTTCTTTTTTGATCGACTCTGGCGCTAGCCTCTCTTTGGTCCCTAGATACCCTTCTCAGGACTCCGCTATCCCTCTTTCTGGCCGTCAACTTTTCGCTGCTAATGGCTCTTCCATTCCGGTTTACGGATAGCGACTGTGCACTCTAGATCTTTCTCTTCGCCGTCGATTTACATGGGTTTTTCTCGTCGCTGAGGTAACACAGCCAATTCTCGGTGCAGATTTCTTGTCACACTTTAATCCTATGGTTGACCTTCATAATCGACGTCTTGTTGACGGTGATACTTTCTTTCTTCTTCCGGATCTATTATTTCTTCTGCTCTAAAAGATATATCTGCTATCGCTAGTCCATCCTCTTCGGTTGTCTCTCCCTTTCTTCACTTCCTGCAGAAGGAATTCCCTGCTCTTTTGAATCCGTGCTCTTCCGATACGCCACTCAAGCATTCTGTTGAGCATCATATTGAGACCACGGGACCACCCACCTTTGCTCGAGCCCGTCGCCTCCCTCCTGATAAGCTCAAGGCCGAGTTTGATCACATGTTACAGCTTGGCATTGTGCGCCCCTCCAAGAGTTGTTGGTCTTCTCCGATACACATGGTCCCTAAAGGCACTACGGGAGACTGGAGACTCTGTGGTGATTTTAGGGCCTTGAATTCTGTCACGACTCCAGATAGGTATCCGGTCCTCATTTCCAGTCTTTTACTTCACACCTTGCCGGAAACACTATCTTTTCTTCATTGGACCTAATTCGAGCCTACCATCAGATACCAGTAGCTCCGGAAGACGTTCCCAAGACAGCTGTGATCACTCCGTTTGGCCTCTTTGATTATACGAGAATGCCTTTCGGGCTGAGGAATGCAGCACTATCGTTCCAGAGGTTCATAGATTCCATTCTTCGCGGTCTTCCCTTTGCTTGGGCTTATTTAGATGACCTCGTTGCTTCCGCATTTCCTGAAGAGCATGAAGATCACTTAAGTGCCGTTTTTGGTAGGTTGAACGACGCGGGCGTACTTCTTAACCCTACCAAGTGCGTATTCGGTGCGTCTTCTCTTACTTTCTTGGGTCACACAGTCTCTGCCGAGGGAATTTTCCCTCTTATAGACCATGTTGACGGTATCCGCGCCTTTCCTCTTCCTCTTCCTTAGAACCAAAACAAACTTCGTCAGTATCTGGGGATGATTAATTTTTACCATCGTTTTTTAACCTCGGCGGCCGCCCTTTTAGGCCCTCTTACAGCACTCATTCGCCCTAAACAGCGGGGCAGTCCATAAAAGTAGACTGATCTCCCGAAGCGCAGTCAGCTTTTGAGAATTCCAAAGAAGTCCTCTCTTCTGCAACCCTTCTTGTCCACCCTCCCGACTCAGCACCAACGAGAGTGCAGGTGGAGGCCTTCGACTTCGCTGTTGGTGCGGTGCTTCAACAATTTCAAAAGGATGTTTGGTGTCCACTTGCTTTCTTTTCGCGCAAGCTGCAACCTGCTGAAACAAGGTATAGTGCTTTCGGCCGGGAGTGTCTTGCCATGTATCTTGCTGTTCGCCACTTCAGGTACTTCTTGGAAGGCTGGGAGTTTCATATTCTGACCTACCACAAACCCATCACCTTCGCTATGGTTTCTCGCCATGAAAGGCATTTTTCCCGTGGTGAAGCCCGGCATCTTGAATATGTGTTGCAGTTTACAACTGACATACGTCACATCTCCGGAGTAGATAATTTACCGCGGATGCACTTTCTCGGATAGAGATTAATGCTCTTTCTCCCATTCCTGACATTGATTTTGCAGCCATGGCAACGTATCAGGAGAAAGACAATTTCGATCTTCAACAGGGCTCTTCTTTACAGCTGCAGTGACTCAATCTCCCCGGCATTGAGAAGAGACTCCTGTGCTCTCTACAGGCAATCCTCGTCCTTTCGTTACAATTTCTCTTCGAAAGGCCGTATTCTGCAACCTCCATTCACTCTCACACCCTGGCATCGAGGCTTCACGCAAACTTGTGACAACTCGTTTTATTTGGCCTAAAGTCTATGCCGACGTGGCGAATTGGACTCGCGCTTGTATGGCTTGTCAACGTTCTAATGTGCAAAGACATACTAAAGCTCCCTTGGGCACCTTCCTGCCTTCGGGCCAACGATTTGAGAGATTTCACATCGACATTGTTGGACCTCTACTACCCTCCCATGGCAAGTGATACATCCTTCACCCTGTATTGATATTCCCGGGGGGGTTTTTCCAAACTCGTTGGACTGATATGCTATCCCTCTCTCTGTTTGCCAACTGCCGAATCTATAGCGTAAAGCCATTCTTGTTTCGTTGGATCTCTCGGTTCGGCTTTCCTCTCTCGGTCACGACGGATCAAGGTCGCGTTTTCGAATCCTTCTTGGGAAAGATTTGATGCGCTTGCTGGTTCTGAGAAGATCCATACCACCCACCAGCTTCCATCCTATATATTAAGGGATTCCTCAAGTGTTACGTCAGCTTTAAAGTCCTCAAGTGTTTGGCAAGTCTACAAATCCGAACACTGGGTTGAGGTCGGCCTTAAAGTCCGCTAGTATACGCACGGCCTACATGGAGGATCTTCAGTGTTCAGTTGCAGAACTTGTTTATGGCTCTACACTTCGGCCTGCCTGGCGGAGTTCTTTTTCGCAATCTTTCCCGCTTGCTACTGCAGACCCCACCCTGTATCTCACGCGCTTGAAACGCTTGCGCCCTCATTGGAAGAACCACCCCGACCCGCAGCAAAAGGTGCACTCATTACATTCCGGAAAGATCTCTCTTTCCTTACCATGTTTAGTCAGCATGACTCCCACCGTTCTTCCCTCCAACCCAAGTACGACGGGCCCTTTCCGGTTTTACTTCGGAAGGAGAAGTTCTTCAAAGTACAGCTTCTTACTCGTACCGACGTTATATCGATCGATCGTCTCAAACCTGCCTATTTTGAGGCGAACCCTCCGGACGTCCAGGCTTCGGACTTGTTCCCTAAACCCATCCCAATTCCTCTGGATGACCCACCTTCTTACCCTGTGCCAGATTCTCCACCTCCTTCATCTCCTCCCGACTCTTCACCTCCTTCAACTCCTACGGATTCACCACCTTCACCACTTCTCCCTCTCGACCCAGATCTACTTCCCTTCCCTCCTCCTCCTCTTCCTCTGCCGTCTCCTTCCACTTCTCCACCTCCTGCCTTGCCTTCCGCAGGCAGCTCTCCTGCTGTTCCACTTCCTTCTCGCATCCCTCGTCCTCTTACTCGTTCTCTTTCTCGCGCTCTCGCCCCCACTCCTACGTCTCCAATACAACCTCCCCGCTCTTGTCTGCGCCCAGTTTTGCAACCCACTTCTTCTGGAAATGTATCGAGCAGAGGCCGCAAGTTGCGGAGGCCGTTTCGCTTCCGCGATTGAAGCAACTGCGACCTCAGCTCTGCAGGGGGTATATAGTGTGGATCCACTCTAGGTATATAACATATCATGCCAGAAATAAATTAAGAGATTACGCCCTAAAAACACCAACTAAGGCATCCGACTATTCTCCGAAATAGGCTCCGCCCACACGCTAGCATTTTTCCTTTTTGAAGATATCGTGAACATCTGAATGCGCGTAAATGGAATCAGCATAAAAAAATAACTAAGAAATTAACCAGTGAATGCTAGCAATCTATTCCAAATAAAATTTATGAAACCAAACCAAGGTAAGGAACAAGGCAGAGTAGAATTTAAAATAGTATTAAGGCGGCAAGGCAAAAGTAAAGCGATGATAGCCGACCTAAGACTGTAGGCTTAGACTAGGGGAGCCGAAAATAGTTTCGCAGAGAGGTATCAGCAAATCGGCTGGAGTTAGCACCTTAGAAGGTCTTACACAAACAATAAAAATTAATTAGGGAGTGTTCATGCATGCCAGTGTAAAATTCGCAGGTAAGCTTAAGTAGCGTTTCAAGCAAGTAGCCAAACTTAGGAGTTAGGCTATAGTAAGGAGAAAACTAGGTGGAAATTAAGAGTTGCAGTATCTTTAAGTTTAATGTGGGAAATAACAGCTTTGGGTAGGCTGTTATTTCCGCATATACTAACCCCCCTAAAGCGGGCGATGCGCCTCACATAGCAGTCGTTGGCACGTATATTTTCGCAGAGCCAAATGAACTGAGGCAGGTTGGAAGAAAAGAGGAGGGTAGTTCCCAAAATAAGGGGAGCGCGGAGGCTGAGTAAAGTAGAAAATCAAGACGCGTCATATAAGCCCCAGAATCCGTTAGAGAATTAAGGGAAATCTTTGTAAATTAACAAAGAGGTGACCCTCCAAATAAAATTGGTTAAAGAAATGATGTTTGAGCAACAATATAGTAAATAGAGGTCGCATATATCGGTATTTACTATATCTAACCCTAGCGGGCATGCGCTCACATAGCAGTTTGGAGAGAGGCCAATTAAGCTGGGTAATAGTAGCGCAGAAGTGAACAACCGAATGTTAGAATTAGAAACTTTTAAGTATATTTTAGCAACAATATAGTAAATAGAGGTCGCATAGATCAGTATTTACTATATTTAACCCTAGCGGGCGTGCGCCTCACATAGCAGTTTGGAAAGGCCAAGCTAGGTGATTTTTGTGCAGTAGGGTCAGCAAGCTCTCTCTCTCTAGTCAAAGAAATTACAACAACAAGGAATTTTTAATATATGAATATAATGAGTAGTATACTGTGATATACGAAGATCTGTCAGTGAGGTGTTAATTACTGATGTTTGTGGGTAAGAGGACTTGCTGCTCTCCTTATTTTATCAACGAAAATGACTTTGATAATGTGACTTCATGGTGGACTGTTAAATTGCCTTTGGTCCGTGCGCTGATGATTGAGGTAATGCAATATCTAGGAGCAGTAGAAACAGGCAAATCCTTCCCAATTGTTTCATTTGATCCGGCTTGTATATGCATATTGGTGGACACTTACAAATCACTGACTGAAAATAGGCTTCAATAATATTCTGAACCAAGAGAGAGTCGTGCTCCTGCCCTATGCTCACTAAAGAAATTCATATGGATTAAGATTCAAATTAGTTAAAATATAATACTATAGGACGACGCTTTCATTCTTAACATTCTTCAAGATGTATACCTCCTGGTATTGACGAGGGGACCCATACCCTAACTGTAATTAGGCTGTAAGAAAAATAAAGTCTTGTAAAAGTAAATACATTTCTCAATCAACCTTAAAGAAGCGGTTCCTAAGCACTCCCAGCTATCAATATATATATATATAAATTATATAATATATACTATATATAATATATATATATATAATATTATAATATATATATATAGTATATAATATATATATATATATCATATATATTTATATATATGATATATTTTTGGATAGTTGGGCAGCCCAAAGTATATAAAATACAAATTGAACTTTAAAAAGATTTAATTTAAAAAATCTTATACTTATTTAATAAAACCCTATTTGTTACAGAAATTCAAAAGTGAAACAAAGCCAATTATCTTACCATTTTTCTCTAAAAAATCCCCTCTCTTTTATCGCAGTTAGGGGGGACCGAGGCCCCCTAGCCTCCCCTGCGTACGACGCCCATGTCTCCTAGAAGAAACGTAGGAGAAATCCTATTTGTATTGGAAAAAAAAGAGAAAGCATTTTTCCAAAATTTGCATCAAAAAATATCTTCCTATTCCTTGCAAACAACTTCAGGATGTTGAAAGACTTTTTTTTCAATTGCGGGTGCTATAGGACGCCATAGGAGAAATATAATTAATTAAACTCTACTGGTGCTATTTAGAGAATAGTTAAAAAAAAATTAATTTTATTTTTTTAATACTATGTTATGTTAATTATGAAATAGGTAATAAATTGCAATATTTAGTTAATTAACTGTTTAAAAAATTTATAAAAACGCAAGCTTAAGAATTAAAATTCAATTTTATAACAGTTAAAGCATAAATAGAAATTATAAATAATATATATATATATATATATATTATATATATAATATTATATATATATAATATATATTATATATATATATATATATATATATATATATATATATATATAATATTGAATAGAAATTATTTAACATGGAAATAATTATGTATATCAGGCAGTAAAAAAGAAATTTAAAAATGAAAAAAAAACAATTTTATTTAATTTCTATTAACTATTTAAAAAGAAATATGTCATATTGGGGTTTTATTTAATTCTTTATAAAAAGGTTTGTTTGTTCTTATTCCAAAAGTCCTTCTAATTTTTGTCCGTTAATTAACGGATTCGAGGCTTTTATAAATGGATTCGGTTATTCGAACAGTTCCACACACACGGATTGGATTCGAATCCGAAAGGATGTACTGGATTTACTGATGATATTCGAATCGAATAAGTGGCTTATGTTCGGAATTTCGGTATATTAGAACATTCCACACTCATGGATTTCGGATTCGGCATTCGAATGTCCAAAAGTTGCCGGAATTCGCCCTTATCTACTGAAATTTTATATATTTTATATATATATATATATATGATTATATATTATATAATAGGTTTAAAATTTATAAAAGGATTTCCATGTAGTATTTGAATCTATATGTACATGATTAATGTTTATTGTATAATCACAGTATATATATATAATAAATTATATTATTAAGTAAATATATATTTTAAATATATATATCACTAGTATTATTATATATATATATATATATATAATTATATATTATTAATATATTATTATAATTATATCACCTCATGATTATAGATGGTAGTATTAGATAGCTATAACTTTAAAGATACCGTACATCTTTTATCTTTAACTATTATTAATATACAGTAAAATTGAACATTACTAGACAACATTTAAATTAATTATATTTATTTAGTTGAGCTTTATGGATATGTTCCGAATGGGGGAAGGGTTTATTTTCTTGAAAGACATTACAATTAAAGTTAATATTAACCATAGGCTATTACTCATAATTTATTCTTTTTTAAAATTTTGAAGATTGGTTTGTTCAAATAATTTTCAAAATTTAAGATTCACAAATTATGGTGCAAAAATAGAAATATATCACCATTTTCAGTTGGAAATCTTTTTTTTTTGAGGTGAAGATGTTGCAAGCTTGGCAAAACATCCACTCACTGAAGACATTAGGTGGAGAGGAGGATAAGTATTTTCTTGTAAGATCTGGAAGAGGCTTCTTAAGTATCTTTAACTTAAGATCCTTAGTGACTATACTTGTAAATTAATAATAGAGGTGTGCGTAATAGCATTTAAAATTAAAAGGTGTGTTATTATATAAACTTGTTTATAGGTAATTTGAAAGTTGGGATAATAGATTAGATCATTAGAAAAAAAATTGCTGTCTGGAGTGAAAAAAAATTTAGGCCAGATTATAATTTATGACCAGAGTTAAAACATTAATATTTACTATTTTTCTAAAAACCTCAAACCGAAATATAAGCTCTTAAATTATTAGATTTTGATAACCTTCATGTTTGTTATTGATGGAAAAATAATATTACTAATTCCAGTAATTTAGCTTTATTCCCTTTCTTTGTTTCCAAAATTTTTACTAATTTTACCATTGTTTACTCTATTATAATTATACTATTTAATTAATAATTTCAATTTACCTGTATATATTTTTATTATCATTAATTCTTTATTAATTATTTATTTTTTAACTTTATTAAATAATTTTCATTCCAAATCGAGTGCCATATAACACTCAATCACCTAGCTAAGACAAAATGATAATCAATTTCCCCTGACTATTTTATACCTACTGAAGAGTAGACTGAAATTCCCTCTCTATGTTAATGCCAGTCGCTGACTACATAGTTGTATGTATATATATATATTATGATATACTATATTATATAATATAAATTATTATATATATATATAATATTAAATAATATAATTATATATATATATATATATATAATATTATGAATACATATATATTCATATATATAGATATAATATAATATAAATAATATTATATATATTTTATATATATATATATATATTATAATATATAATATAATATATAATATATATAAATTAAAACTCGACTCGAACATGTTTAGTGCGGTTGGTAAGCGCCTTAAGTTTGATTTCTTATGGTCCCCGCTTGTTACCCTCTAATATGATAAAATATCAGTTAAAGTAGTTCTACGTATATAATACGTATAATATATATATATATATATATATAATATATATAATAATATTTTCTTATACTATATATATATATATAATTATATTATATAATATATACCTATATAATATTAATATATAATATATATATATATATATATATTTTATATAATATATATATATACTTATATTATATATATATATCATATATAATATATACTATTATTATATATATATATAATTTCTTCTTTCTTATAGGTGGTATACTATGTCACATGAATATATAGTTCGCCTCCGTTTTTCCATGTTTCGTGTGTGTGTGTTGCCTCACTCGTGCCAAAAACCCATCCCACCCTAATCTTACAAGACTGTACCGAATCCTCACTGTGGTAATCTCGTTTCAATGTAGGTAATCCCTTTATGCACGCCACAACCATTCCCCCAAAAAAATCCAGCCATTAACTCTTCACTATGCACTTATTCTCACTCATCACTAAATCACATGCATTACCAACTTAATCAATAGACTGCACCTTAGATCTAAACATCTTTTTCCACACCAGAACTTCACTACTATATATTAAAACCAGTTACAATATACCTTCATGTAGAACCTTAAATCACTCAAAGCTTAGGCCTTTTGCATTCGACAAAGATTTAATTGCACCAGCCACCTTCCTTTCACCCACAACTTTCCTACTACACTCTTTATCATTCGTTCCCTTTTCTTCCAACATATAGCCTAAATATTTAAACTCTGATAGTTGTTTCAGTTGCATATAATACAACATGATTTCACACTACAGACTCTTCTAACCAATCACCATCAACTTGCTCTTATTTACCTTTATTTTCTAATCACTCCTTTTTCAAATCCTGCAAATCCTCCCTACCAATCTTCACAAATTTTCTTCAGATTGCAAAGCATCATCAACTCTCTACCATTTTCCATCGGTCTAACGCCCTCCTTGTCACCTCTTTTTAAAATTATTTCATCACCTCATTTATAAACAAATTAAATAGTTAGGAAAACATAATACATCCCTGCTTCAATCTGCTATTATTATTAAACCATTCACTCTCCACTCCATTTATTCTCACACAAGCATCACTATCAACATACATAACTTTGATTCCATTCAGCAGCCCACAAATAACACCATATTTCATTAACACCTGCCACAGAGCTTCCTTATTAATCCTGTCATTTGTCTGTTGCAAGTCCATTAGGCCTAAATAAAATTTCCTTTTCTTCTCTCTCATTTTCTTACTCACTAGCTTCGATATAATTTTTTTGACTAAACACCCTCTTCCACTTCAAAATGCACTATGTTCTTCAACAATAAACCCCTCAGTCTCTCGACGCACTCTTTCAACAAAATCACCAGCATATATCTTCCCTACAACACTCAATGAAGTTATCCCTCCTGTAGTTTCTACAGTATCTGTTATCGCCCTTACCCTTATACAAATGTACTATAACTACTCTCCTCCAGTTTTCCGGAACTACACCTTCCACAAATGCATTGCTATACAACTTCAATATCCAGCCAATCACAATCTCACATCTATTCTTGATCATTTCAGCAGAAATTCCATCTATACCATCTGACTTACTATTCTTCAACTTTCTCACTCTACCTTATACCTCCTCCCTACTAATTATCCCATCCACAAATGCCAACGTCTTCTTACTCCGTCTAACACACGCATTAACTATCAGCTCTTCATCAATGCCAATGTTCTGCAGATATATGCTCACTCAATACACTCTTCATATCCTTCTCATCAATCACGAAAGCACAATACCTTTCATTATCATATGAGGATTTCCCTTGCTTTCTCTTTCTTAACCTTTCTACCTTATTGCTTTCTACCTTTTTAAAACCATTCATTCCCCTCCCAAACTGTTTATTTATTTCCCTTTTCCACCTGGGTATACAAACTTTCAACCTTCCCCTTTTCCTCCCTATATATTTCCATGCCTCTTTCTCTCGAGACTTCATCATCGGCTTTTAGTAAATTCAACAACGCATGTTTTATACTTTAACCTCTTGCATCACCTCTTCATTCTACCGCTCACTTTTAACATTCTTACTACCTACTTTGCTCCCTCACTCACTTCTCTTACACTATTAACAAACGCTTCCTTCAATTGAGACCAGATTTGCTTCGATTTATCTTTTTCATACTCAACTAACGCATTTGCAAGTGCTCTCACATAATTCTCCTTTTAACCCTGTTCATCTGACAGCTCACTCCTAATTCTCTCCACTTCATCCTTTTTCTTTCCTCTTCATACATGTCCCCACTAACTTATATTAGCATAAAACAAAATGATGACCTGATATTCCCATTCATATCCCCACACTGATTTAACTACCATCACATACTTCTATGTCCCTACTTCACCAACTCAAAATTACTCATATTCTAAACTCCGATACCATCTCTACCAACAATAAATATCTTTTATACTTAGTGATAGTCTTCCAATCGAAGATTGTATTATTTACACACATTTTTATCCTCATAGGAATCAATCACCTTCCTACCATTCTCATTTTCTCCCACAAATCCAAACACTCCTGTTATTTCATCACTCTTTCGAACACCTATCCACCCATTTAAATCTCCCAACATAATTATTCTGAAATCCTACTTACCCAGTAAAAAACATCATTCAGACCGTTCCAGAAAATTCAACTTTCATCCACATTATTCTCAATTAAACTATATGCTACAACCACATATACTTTAATGTTCTCAAATTTAAATTTAACCCTTTGTATTCCAGTACTTACACAAAAAAAAATCCACTATGGCTCTGCACAATAAGCTAAGTATCAGAATCACAGCTCCTCCTCTCCCGCTCTCATTCATCCCCATTACAGCACATACACACATTTCATCTCATGCTAACAGTTCTTGCCACTTCCTTTAATCTTTGTTTCAGTCATGGCTTGAAGGTCAAATTTACCTTTTCTAAATTCATCTGACACCTCTCTCCAGATCTCCTAGAAATTTATTTCTCTAAAATTCCATGTTCCCAGACGTTCCACGATCAAAAAGCACAGGAATATCTTAAAATTTTAGTCGGCTCTTAGGACAAGCAGTGAATACGTTAGGTGCATTCTTTTGTCCCCACATTTATGGATGCCCCACATACGGGGATTTTATATATATATATATATATATATATATATATATAGTATATATTATATATTATAATATATTTGTACTATATACCTTTATTTGAGTGATATAATATATATAATAGTATCTAGAGAGGATCCATTATTTATCTATAAGTATATTACTACCGTATAATATATATATATGGGATCAAAAGAAAAGAGTGGGTATATTTATTTAGATTGGATAAACAAGGTGGTGTTATTTAGGGGTGTATGGTAACGGCGAGAGATTTGGTCGCGTAGGAAGGTGGGAGTGGATTTCATGAGAGGGAGAGAGAGTATAGTGTGGAGTAAATCTCCTTCTGTTTTGTAAGCTCAGATATAGCAGTGATGCATTTTAATAGTTAATATTAAAAATCACATGAGGTTGGTGTCGGGTTAGACGAATGGTCTCGAGTGAAATAAGTATGATTGTATTTAGGTTCTAGGTAGAAGAAAGGACGATATTTGTCATGTCAGTTTGAGAGTATGTATTGGGATGTATTAAATCAGTTGAGGGGTTTAGGAAATGGGATTATCGATCATTATTGGTTATTGTTGTTAACATAGTTATGTAAAAATTATTGGTGGGGACTTGGACTTGGTAGAGGAAGTGTGATACATGGAAGGTAGCTGTGGATATTAAGTGAATTTAGTGTAGAGAATTTGAGGGTGGATATCAGAGTAAAATCGCATAGAGTATGTTAGCTTTAGATAGCACCGGCTCGCAAGTTAAAATCAGTTTTAATGTGAAAAGTTTGAAAATCTCATAGATAACTCTCTGGAACGCCAATATGAAGAAGCTCGTCTCCACGACAGTCATATTTAATGGATAGTATGTGTGGGTGTGGATACTAAAGTAGGTGAACTAAGCTAATGGATAAGCAGTGGAGTGGGTGGAATGAGAGAGGTGAATGCAAGCGGTTAAAAGTAAAAAAGAAAGAAAGCGTGGTTGTAATGTACTAAAAGCCAATGATGAATTTTCATAAGAAAGATGCTTGGAATTATATAAGCGAGCAGTGAAAAAGGAATCGCTACAAGATGCAATGTAAGAGAAGGAGAGAAGGTAAATGAACAGTTTTGGAAGGAGGATGAATGGGGACATACAGGGAATAGGAAGCTCTTCTGGAAGGACTGGAAGGAAGCGCGAAATATATATATATAAAGGGATCGTGCTTAGAATAATGAATAGGGATGGAGATTTCGTATTTTTGTAACTGATGAAATGAGATGTGAGTGTGAGATGTAGGAAAAAAGAGAAACACTTATGAAAATGCTTTGAATAATGTTTAGAGCAGTTAATGATGCTGAGGAATGGTAATTTGTTGTGTTGGTTTGTATTACATTTTTGGAGGATAGGTAATTTTTTGGGTGTGATGAGGTTTTATTGAGTAATTATTGTAGTCGATTGGTTCTTATAGATATTTTTGTGAAACTTAATTATTATGTAATCTGGTGTAATAGTGTATTGAGAAAGTTTTAAGGAATGGTAAATCTGCTGATATAGTTTTAATTTCTGGTAGTAATATTATGCTTGTGCTTCATTTATGATCCAAATTAGGACAATTTTCAATCCAGGTACTTATGATCATGGATTTTTGAATAGTTTGTGCTACATAGAGTGTTTTTAATGGTAGGGTATAAGTTTCGAGGGATTGGAGAGAGAAGTATATAGTACCTCTGTACATTATAAGGTTAATAAAAATGTGGAGATAAAGGGTACTGTTATGATAATTAATTATTAAGGGTGTATTTATTAGTATTTATGAAGTGTATGTTAATTGGGAAGATAATATTGCCACTTTATGTGTGTTTATTGGTCGAATAGAGTATTGCTGCGCGGAGTGACTGCATGACTGATTGAGTACTTGAAATACAATAGGTGCGGTTTAGTAGTAGTGTTAGAATATGGATGTGTGGATCAAAATTTTAACAATTTGAAGCAAATGATAGATGTAGGAAAATTATGAGGAGAGAGTACAGTAATATTATATTTGTATTTACGGTTATTATTGTGATTTTTGCAACAGGTGTATATTATAAAATTCTACTATTGCTGCAATACTGTTTACATGCATGTATGTATTATTAGATTATGTATAAAAATATATGTAGTGATCATTATCTATATAGTGTTGGTGATAGTTTTCTGAATGTAATACTACATAAGATTTATATTATTTTTTTAGTTACTTATCGATTAATGACTGAATGCTTCATGTCGTGTTGGTTAATTGTACATTGTGTCAGTCAATAGTGATTTGGTCTTAATTTATTAATAGATATGAAGTAAAGAATAGATAAAGTGAGTTTGTGTAGGACTTTATAACTGATTATTTTCAATTCTTTTCTGTTTCTTCTTGGCACTTGGGGTTTGAAGAATTCGTGCTTGGCTGCTGGGCTGTGACACCGTGTGTAGCGTTTATGTGCACAACTATGTTATCTGTTTTGGTGTTTCTATTTTGGATGTTCCTACTTTTCTTCCTTTCTTTGACTTCGGATCTTGCTATTTTGGTTCTTTGTGTCGCGTACATCTTTCTGAGCATATCGTTCTTGAGAGGATTGGCTATAGAGTATTGTTCCTGCCGTCTGGCGTGGTGTAAAAAGGAGGGGCTTTCTTGTATATTGCTCAATCACCCGTTGATAAGTTCGCTTTTTGGTCTCATGGTTGTGTAGCTTTAGTCGAACTAAGTTTCGCGTCGTGATCTGTTACTTTATCACGATAATGGTGAGGTAAGCTTGGAACAAGTGTCTGACCGTTTGATATATTATTTGGCGCTATATCCCTGAGATGACGTTAGCGCATCGTGATATCGAAATGCAGAGTTTAAGTAAGGAAAGTTGTGAATCGGCAGGCAATAGTGGCTGGTGCCAACCTAAATTCGTAGGTGAATGTTAAATCATCGCGGACTTAGTCTTAAGTGCGCTAAGGGTCTCTTGACGATGTAACGCGTTATGTTGTCTATTTACCTATTGTGTTATATATAGAAATAGTAAGCAGCAATAGAGAGATAGACAGATATTATGGTCTGGAATAAAGAATTAGTAATCTAGATATCTATATGAATTAAAGTCCGATAAGCTTGTTCAGCACTAGTACCTATAAATTATTAAGTGGGAAGAGCATAGTGAATGGGATGTGAGAACAGTAGAACTGATTGGAATTGGAGTTAACATGTAGAGAAGGGATAGTTTTTGTGATCAGTGAGTGGTGGAAAGAAAAGGGCGTGCTCAGAACGTATGGATGATAATGAAATGAAGTAATGTTGCGTGGTTTTGGGTCATTTGGAAATATTGAATGAATAGTCGGCTCTGTTCTGTGACGCTCATGATGTATAGTCGCGCTGCTGCCGTCGCTCGCTCACAACTGCGACGCAAGGCTGGAGATTGAAGAGAAAAAGTACGGAATTGAGAGCTGCACGTACTCGCAAGTGTCTGAAGAGGGAGAAATCGTGAGTTTTGGCGATATATAGAGTAGGTGGCACCGTACGATAGACAAAGTGTGCCTTAATATAAGTAGAATGAGTCGGCGGTTTTTGTTGACGGCGGTAAATGGTTGTGGCCACCTGGGGTAAGGGATGACTGTTACCCTGATGAATTATTATACCCAGAAACTATACGTCTGTTTACAATGGGAGTTTGCGCACGTTGCGCAGTGGCCGTGAAGCTAGATTTGGTGCTGGATTTGTTCATGACTGCGAATCGAAGGTGCTTACTAAAACATCTATTGGATGACCAACAGAGTGGGAAAGGATAACGCGCTGGCGGTTTTGACTTCAAATCTTTTCTGATAAATATTTAATAAACTATATTGTCTAAATAACCTTAAAACATAAACTTCGAGACTCTTGTGTCTTTTCGAATGCTTGTTACGGAAAATCACCATACCTTAAACCGTATGATAGTCTTGGGGGGTAGAAAATAAAAATGGTAAAGATATAATGACGCATATATATATATAATAATATAAGGTATTACTATTAAATCTTAATAAGTATATATACTATATATAGTATATATATATTAATAGTATTAATTATATATTATATATAATAGTTATATTTATTAATATACTATATATATAATATAATTATATATATATATACCGTGAATATATTAATAATTAATATATTAATTTATAGTATATACTACTAATATAAATATATTATATATATTAATATATAAATGATTATATCTTATTTGTATATATATATTATATCATGATAATATATATATTTATATATAATAATTATATTATATTATTAATAGTAGTATAATGTATAATTTAAGTTAATAATAATAATAATTACAAGATCTAGGTTGAAGATGTAATGAATTATAATATGCCTAGAGCATACTAATAAAACTAATTAGCAGGCTAACTCTCTACTTTTAATATAATATGGTATACTCTCTTTTTAAAACACATTGAGTATTTTAAAACTGTGTATTTTAATGGGCTTAAGACTTTTTAATGCTTGAAACTTATTATATACTTCGTATCCTCTTGTTAGACTACTTGTTGTTATTGTTTTGTGACTGCGAAAAAGCCGTGTAGAATAAAGTTGATAATATTGAAAAACTATTTTTGATGTATTAAAACAAAAAAACCAAAAAAAAAAAAAACCAACAAAATTTTTTGGCCATTGGTGACTTTTTTAAGAAAGAGATCAGAAAATACGCTGTGTTTATAGCTTATTAATAATAAATACGATATTGTGTACGATAAGTTCCCGGACTGAGTGTTACTCTAATTATATAATATAATTATATATATATAATTATAATATATATATATATATATATTATTATATATGTTTGATAGGAAATTATATATCCATTTTATTTATTTTGTTTGAGATTGTTGAATTTTCTGATATGTAGTACGACAAAATGTTTACTTTTGTTTATTTTTTGAATAGGTTCTTTCTGACAGATTAGAATTTTAAATATAAGGATTTACTATATATATTAAACATACTAGTTATTTATAATAATATAATATGACATATAGTAGTATTAATACTAATTAATATTGTAAATATATATTATATTTTATATATAACCACCTTTAATATAATTTTATATTTCATAAAATGTCACGTTTTCAAAGTGATGATTAATATAATTTATATATTTATTAATATTATATTATATTGATTATTTATATATATATAATATAATAGGTTGTTAAAGTTAATATATTATATATATGTATATAGTCTGATATGTATTAATATATATATTAAATACTTATATATTATTAATATATAATATTTAAATTATAGTAGTAAGTATATATAAAATATTATTTAATATATAATATATCTTATATATTATATTATATTTATAGATATTTTACGTATAATATAGATAGATAGATAGATATAAATAGTATATAAGTTATAATATGTAATATATACTATTATATTATTAATATATATATATATAATATATATTAGTATATAGGTAATCTATATATATGATATAGTATTTAGTTATATATATATATATAATGATATATTATATTATAGTATTTCAATCCTCGGAATTTTTAAACTTGGGCCAATAAATTGATCTTGGCCTTGATATTTTACAAGCACCTATACTATGGGGATATAATAATAATAAATAATAAAGACATTCTATATAATATTATTATATAATAAAATAATATATATGAAAATAAATAATGAATAATAATATAATATATAATAAGTAATATAATAATTTATATAGATACAGTAAATTAAATATAATAATAATATATAATAATATAATTAATTACTAATAATATAATATCGATCATAATATTATTAAAAATAATAATCTTTATTTTATCAGCATAACAAATTAAATACTAGATGCCATACAATATAAAATTATAATTAATCTAAATAGATAATATAATATAATATATAAATACATATAATATTAATAATAATTAAGTAAATACTAATAGATAATAATTAATTATAAGTAATATATATAATAATAAGTTTTTATAATAATACTTGCATTGGTAATCCTCTTATTTAAAATAATAATAATATAATAATAATAATCAAATAATAATAAATAATAATAATAATAATAATGAGTGAATAAATTAATATCGAATAATTTCGATTATAATAAATTGAGAGATAATAGTCAATAATGGCAGGATAAATAATTATAATAATGATAATAATATAATATAATTTATAGATAATTAGATAATAATAATAATTATAAAATAATTAAGTGTAGGGGTGGCAGCGGGAGGTGCATGTAAGTTAGTAAGTAGTATAGAAGTAGTATAGTAGTAGTGTTATTTCTTAAGTAGCTATTTTTTTCAATTATCTTATTTGTATTATATTATTATCTACGTAGACTAGAGTTTTACTTGTGGTTAAGCTGTGTATTTTCCTCATGTTTGCACCATAAGTCACCAAGCAAAGCATACTATTATCATACACTATATACCTATATTTCTATCTCGTGATCGTTACTCTTTCTTTCTCTCGAATAAAACACGATCTTTTAATTAATTTTTAATTTTACCCTCTTTAGAACTTGACATAATGCTGACTAGCTATTATCTTATTATGGTATTTCTAATCAAAGTAGTTATACGTCTACTTTTGTTCATCTAAAACGGAGTTTACTTAATTTGGTGAACATGCAGCACAATGGTTTGGGAAAACAACTTTCTAATCATCACTCATAGACGACAGGTCTAACAGAGCTTTTTTCGTTAAAACACTCTGACGTAGATATTCTGGGATATTTTATGATAAAATTTATAACGATGTAAAATACTGTCACTTCCAGTTTGGAATATTTTTGCATGTTCTTAGTCACAACATAAAGGATGACGCCTCTGATTTAACATTTCTTGAATTTTCAATTTTTTGTTCTTGACAAACGAAAGTCCTTTTCTCATCCGTCTTTTAATTAGCTCCTCTAAGTCGCTACGTTGTGTGAAGTAAAACCGAGGTGTTCTTAAGAGGGTGTTATCGTGTGTTCTTTTCTTGTATAGTAATACTTTGAAGACTATGTCTTGGGTTCGCTTACTTGATTTCAACCTCTCAAGGTAATCCGCTGCCAGCCTCTATCTCATCCTACCTACTAACGGAATGTCACCTCTATCAGTCATCCCAGTCAACTCACTCATCCTAGCAATCAAAAAGGCATGCAACAATACCTACCACGACCATTCACGTCATTATATAATCTATCATGATTTAAAACAGTGTATCTCAATCTAGCATATAACTTAGTTTCGATACTATAGCCTCGATGTCTAAAGTATATATATTCAAAGGGCCACTCAAATAAATAAAACTAATATAGCTATCAATGCATGTATTACTTATAACTATTCTTAGCTGAAAGTATTGATTATTCCCTTTACTGATATATTATTATGAGAGGTAATATTGGTAGTATATGTGTCAACTTTACACTTATATATAGCACACTCACTTATATATAGGTTCTTCAGCATAGGCGCGACTCGCACGTTAGATTGTGTTTTAAACTCGACTGTCGTGCTCTCCTCAATCGAGATCGTATCAAATTCTTAAGTCCCAAATAGTGTTCGTGCAAATATTTGCCTGAGCTGGTCGTCGCCTGGCTCTCCGGTGTCTCAGTTCTCGTCTCGTTCTTATCTATTTTTAAAGATGATGCGTTTCCAGAATGAAAAAAAAAGATTTCTTGTAAAGTCTATAGTATTTTTTATCTTTTTTATATATCATATAATATATAAAACTATACTTGATTAGAAAACCCTAACATTAATTGATCATAACCATCTAACTACTCTGGACTACATTTTATCATTAACGCTTAAAATCTATTGTTGGTAATACTGAAATCTCCATTCTCGGTGGAAAATATCTGCTGTTTGTTTTTGTAGTACCTTATAATTATTAGAAGCACGTGATAAGGATACTTACCAAAAGATCATGTATACACTTTTCTTGCTAGAAATCTGCCGCCATTATATCTGATTGTACACAGGGGTACTTCTAAAGATAAAAATAAAAGTTTAAAGATAACTACACAAAATTAGGAGATCATGATGACTTCTATTATTTGTACCATACGCATAAACAAAAAAAAAAACATACCAATAAAATCAAAACACGACGAAAATTATCACTACCCTATTCAAATGTTTGTCTTATACTTGCTTTTATAACTGTACTGATATGATTCACATTTATTATTAGAATTAGGAATAGTAATCATGTTTAGTTTCGAACTAAATACTTAAAATATTAAGCTTATAGTGATAATATTCTTGATAGCTACGTAGGCTGACTCATAACGGAAGAATACGAGCCTAATTATGCATTCTTTTATGCTTGTCCCGAGGTATAAGGCGTAAAATAAATACCTGTGAAATTTTTATTACCAGATACCTAATAGGCCGGTGACAATATAAAATCCTCTCTACTATTTTAGGATATTTCGCTTACGCGCAATATAATTTTCAATCTTATCCGTTCACTTCGCTTGGGGCATCCATTATCTCAAGTTAATACTTTGCATAATCTAGATTCTCACGTCTTATCTCCCCGCTTGCTCCTACTTAACACTCACAGACCTCAAACACTCATATAATTACTACGACCACATACAACACATACACACACAACACATTTAAGTACACGAACACAACTCACATACAACACGAGTATTATGATGAGGTCATAATATTCTAGTCAGATGATATATATACTTAAGTCCTATCACAATCACACTACTTTATGATAATACACTGGGTCACTACAAGCTACATACAATGAGTTCAGTAATATATATCTATATAGTATATTAATATAATAAATAATATATATATATTAATACTAAATAATAGTAATAGTATATATGGTATATAGGTGATAATATGTTAAGTAATTAAATTTAAAGGTATATTAGTATAAATTGATAGAATGGGTTGCGGTGTGTGTGAGTTCTTCTGTCTGGTATAGTGGTGAGTGTGTGATGTGTCTAGTTCGATAACCAAAGAACCGTATGTTATTGTGTAGAACAATGATAAAATCGTTACTAACCGATGTATAGTCGGAAAAAGGTATCGTTCCGATCGTTGTGTGCCCGCAGCAATCCTGAAATTTCGGTCCCCTGTGACCCTATGACCTAGACGTATGTTAATCACCGCATGTCAGTTTAAGTTGGTCGTCACTCGGTTGTGACATGACACTTGCGTGAGAGGGTCACGATAAGACGAGTAACGTTACTTCCCGTCCATCTCGTAAGAAGTAGAATGAATTGGGGAACTTTCATTATGAAATCTGCTGTGGACCCTTTCATAATATTTATAGTAAGTGTTATATAAGTATAATAATATAGTAGAATAATTATGATATATATTATATATATATAATAATTAGTATATATATAAATAATATTATAGTATATATATATATATATATATTATACGGTATAATATATTGATAATATATATTATAAATTCTAATATATAGATGAATATAACAGTATATAGACAGGGAGATAGGTGATAAACACATTGTTTCATAGATAGACTCTGATACAGTTCAGTAATTCAGGTTCAGCCAGGATGACGGATCGGATGGAGATGAGATAGATACGATAGAGGGAGGGATAGATTGATAGATCGTAGATGGTAAGAATGTTATATATCAGTGCAGTCAGATAATTTAGTTGGACATTTCAAGTATTATAACAGTTCGTTCTTGACAGCAAGGCGCGTATATATTATTCAGTTTATCGACTAAGAATTACTGCAGCACCTAAATAGAAAATAATTACAAATAAATAACGAAGAAGAAAGATCAACATACTATATTATGCGATACTATTTATAATAAGCATTATATTAGACGGTTGGGTTCTAGTCCGAAATGGATAGAATTGGTCGGGTCGGCGACAACCGGGGGTTTCAATGGACTGGCAAATTTCGTACTTGACAGATATCTCTGTTCTTATTAAAGATAAACGAATGACAGGTTCAGCTCGCCGGAATCGACGACGATAACATCTCAAAATCACTATCACATTTATGTTCGATATTTGGTTAAGTTAACATTACAAGTGGCTAGTCAACCATGATAATTTTTTTGGTGGAAATGACCGAATGTATATATATACATAATATATATACAATATAAAATTCTGATAGAATGGTTTTAGAATTGTTAGGGGAATATATTATAATTATACGGATAAGTATCTATATACAGTAATAGATTATAGGTGTGAGTACGCTGAGTACCGATTTACTTACTCATCTTATGTGGGTATAGGACGGGAGCACTGATAGTCTCAAGCTATATGAACATATGTTTTGGGTTGTCTCTACTTCCTCCTTTTGCAAAATCTGAAGAGACGGAGATGGATGTGAAATAGCTGCTTACAAATTATACCAAATAGTAGTACTGAGTGGACATTTGAAGGATGCATAGTAGTAAAATAAATGAAAAAAAACACCTTAAAATTCATTTACTGTTATTTTTTTAAATATATTATCATTGCAAAAAAGTGGTCTATGATTTTTTATTTAGTTTATCGAGTGTTATATATATATTGTTATACGAAATATTATTTGATGGAACGTTTAGAAAGAAACAGTTGAGTGATAGTTAATATAAATCATACATTGATTTAAAAAAAGGTAATTTTGACTAGAAAACAAAATGTTTCTGTGTTTACTTGACGTGTGTGGACGTTCGGCGCGTAGAAGCCCGACACCTTTTGTTATCAATATGGTAGGTTCGGTTTTGTTATGCCTCGCAACGAGGAGTCGACCTCCAGAGAGAGAGAGACGCAGGAGAGAGACGACGGAACGAGAGAGAGGAGAGAGCAAGATGAGAGAGCGCGAGAGGAGAGAAGAAGAGAGCAAAGAAGATAGAGTTGCCTCTCTTTTAAGAAAAAATTAGAACTTCTGAGAATCTTTCAGAAAGGTTTTACATTACCTAGTTACCAGCTCTGTATTAGGTTTTAAGTTATTCCATCCCTTTTGTCTGTTAAAAATATTTGGTCTTGTTGTTTGTTGGTTGTTTCTTTGTGTCTTCTTGCTTCTTTTTCTTCTTCTTCTTCTTCTTTCTTCTTGTGACTCTATTCTTTGCGTTTTCTTTCTTGGTTCTCATTCTCTTATCTTCTTCTTCTTCTTTTTCTTTTCTTCTTCTTTCTTCCAAATTCAGACCTACTCTTCTCTCAACCTCCCTTGTCTTCTTTCGATTTTGAAGTTTTCCAGTGATTTGTTCCCGTCCTATTATTAATGGGCTTAAAAGCGTTTATTCTTTAATCTCTTAGGTTTTTCTCGCACTTTCTTATCTGGCTTTACTATTCTTTTTTTCGTCTTTTTAATTTTTGGCATTTAATCTTCTCTTTTATATCTCATTTATTCATTTAACTTTTAATTATCAGAATAAACTTTTATACAGTTAAAATTTTTAATCTACCTTACATTTCGTACTTATCACTCCCTGTCTTTTTACACTGTTAATATTCCTTTTGGCCCAACATAGATAGTTCATTCTACTGATACTTTTCTCATGTTAGCCTTCTTTTGACCCTTAAGTTGCATCCTGTAGCTTCTCACGCAGTTTAGCACGCAGTGGCATTAGGAGCGTCGCCGTCTGCACCTATATTTATACACTGATATCGCTTTCCGCGATACCTGTTTAGTGAGTATATATTTGTATAGTATTTATCCTTCTTTGCCTTCATAGATTTATTTTATTATATTCTACTTTATATTAACTCTTATTATGTATATATACTATATTACTTATTTTATATATGATATCTTCTTCGTGTTACTTTTATACTTGTATATATAGTATTATCGTTATGTATTCTTTAATATTTAATATATTATAGTAAAAAATATATTACTACATTATCTATATTTATACTATTATTAGTTATTATATATATACCTTTATAGTATTTTATGCTTTACGTATTATTATTATTAGCTATATTTTATTATTATGTATACTTATCTATTATATTATAATTTTATACTATTATAGTATATAGCTAATTTATAGTAACTTATTTGATACTATTAATTATAATATATACTGTTAAAATTATATTAGTATGTATATATATTATTATAATATAACAAATTACTGTGTTATAAATACTATATATAATTATTTATTATTATTATTTTTACGACTTATTATTATTTTATATATCTTCATTTACTATTTTATATATTATTTAATTCTGATAATTGTATTTTTTATTGAATTATATATTATA
>JABUQX010034739.1:7500-23357 GCA_015478945.1 Trachelipus rathkii | reverse complement strand
TGAAGTTTACCAGGAGGCGCAACCATATAAGGTTTAGGTTTCGCTGCGAAGAAGGTGGCAAGTTCTTCGATTCCCTTTTTTCTTAAAAAAGCACTGCTGAGGTTTTGGTGGGGGAGAAAAATGGAAGCCATGGAAGCTAGCCCACTGTAAAATATTTTCAATAGCTAGTTGAAGTTTGCCGTTCGAGAAAGGGCAGCCTGGCACCGGCTATGTATAATGCTAAGTCATCGACATATAGAGAAAAATTGACAGTCGCTGGAAATAAGAGGTAACAATATCATTAAATCTGAGGAGCTAAATAGCTAGTACCACTTAAAACACTACCCTTGCGGAAAACGCCTTCATCCCAGAGTAAAAGTGGCGTGACAGAATAGAAGAGCACGAACTTGCATGGATCTGTTTGACAAAAGACATTTAATGAAAAGAGGGAGTTTCCGCGAAAACCGAGCGAATGAAGTTTAAGGAGGATCCCAGTTCTCCCACGTTGTGTCGTAAGCTTTTTTCAAGGTCAAAAAGAAGACACAAGAACCATCCCACCAGTGAGAAGGCTTCCCGGATGTCATGGTCTAGTTTTTTAAACAAGGGTGTCCGCGGTTTCGGAACGATTTTTGCGGAAGCCAAACTGGAAGTTTAAAAAAGCTTGGCGACTCTCCAGAACAGGGGAAAGGGAGGCCTGAAACCATTTTCTCCATTAATTTACAGGATATGGCAGGTCAGTGAAATTGGTCTTTTGGTTTATCCGCCAGCTTCGGATCTTTTCCAGGTTTGGGGATAGGAATTACAAATGCTGTAGTCAAAATAGATGGAAAAGAGGATTCGATTCAGATTCTGTTATATAGACCAAGCAAAAATGTTTGAGCTGAGGGGATGGATATGACGGAGCATGATTTACGAAATCATGTCTGGACCAAGAGCACCGTCTTTGCTACTCGCCAGTGCAGTTTGATACTCTGCAAGTGTAAAAAGGACGGTTGTAAGGTATGATCTTCCCCTTCGCTGTTGAAAAGTTCTGGCAGTTTCTGCTGTGTCAGTTCTCAGTTTTTGAATAGGCTTCAGTTGTAGCGGAATGAACTCGATATGGCTTAGCACGAAGCTATAACCTAAACGCATCCCGACTACACCGCAGGAGCGGAGTCGTATCAGTTATATCAGACCCATAACGGAGGACTGTGGGTGAGGAGTTATTAGATCGACGAGATATTTTCTGTGTAACTTTCCACACTAAAGGGAGGGGAGTTGTGGAGTTAACAGTCGATATGTAAGTTCGAAAATATTGTTTACGCGTTTGGCGATTAATTCGCCGAGATCTCACTACGGCTGCTTTAAAATAATCATGTTTGGGGTGGTACGGGTCATTAATTGCTTGTAGAGTTTCTTTTTCTCTCGGTTGGCTTGTACGCACTCTGGGACCACCAAGGGGTTGCCTGAGGAAGACTGCGGAATGCAAGCTTCCGCTGCCGAGATGACGACTTTCTGGAAGAAGCAAAAGCATCATCAACGGTCGGAAGCCGGTTATGGAAGGGAGAAAGAGGGATAGCTGTGGCCTGATAAAAGGAGCCACACTCCGCTCGATATTAAACGCCAGCTGGTTGGGTTTTTGCATTGGGCTTGGGAACAAGCTCATTTAAAGCTATTGGGTAATGATCACTGCCGAATAAATAATCAAAGCGGGACCTGGTAAAGCGATCCATAAGGGAATGGGAGCAAAAAGAAATATCAATACAAGAAGTGTGTGTATCTAAACGTTCATATGTAGAGAGTCCTGTGTTAAGGCATCCCAGGGAAAAGGGGGTTAGAAGATCTATTAAGATCTTGGACTTGGATGAAGTGACAGAGTCACCCCATAATGGGTGGCGGAGGTTGAAGTCTCCTAGTATAACAACCGGAGTAGGGAGCTGTTTAAAAAGATCAGCTAAGTCGACCTTAGTAAATTCACTACTCGGAGCTAAGTAGATTGAACATATAGTAATGTCGATGGATAAGTGAATTCGTGCCGCTACTGTATGAAGTTTGGTTTGGAGAGGGACTGGGAATAGAGGGATTAGATTTGTGATGAGTATCCTGCCCACCCCCTATCATGTCACCTCTTCTATTAGAAGTTAACGGCGATTTATATTCGGATGGTTGAAAGAAGTCACGATGACATAGTCGAAGTTCCTGCAAACATATACACTTTGGTGTACATATGTTTATTAGTTGAACAAGTTCTTCGAAATTAGAGTAATAGCCACGACAATTCCATTGAAGGAAAGTAGTCATGATGAGTTATGAATATTATGGTGGTGTTCTATTAGAGACAATTGTCTCTATGTGACTGGGGGTAATGTTAGAGGTGGATACAGATTTAGAGGGGAGGTTGAGGCGTGGGTCTCGGCAAGGAAGGGGGAACAAAACCTGGGGGTAAAGAACAGTCATACACCAGAGATTTAGGTTGTATGACCTCTTTTAGGGAGGAGTTTTCAGATGTATTTGGTGAAAGAGCTTCACCATGAATGCGAGATAAGTTGAGTTCAACCAAGTCCAACTTATTATGTGGGTTCGATTGGTCAATAGAAGAGCAACCAAAATGCTCGTGTTTATTAATGTGAGGGGAATCAGTATCTGCCAAGAAAGCAGATTCAGAAATGTGTAAGGGATGTGGAGTTGCTTCCATGGAACGGCGGAAGGAAAGATGTTACCGGAAAGGGTCATCTTTTTTGAGAAGGAGTTGGGGGTCGGCGATTAAAGGGTTCCAATATTGGGATTCGTTGGATTGACAAGTTCCGATACTGGAGACTTTGCTAGTAATTCGTCGTGGGAGGGATTTTTGGGAGATTGGACGATTTAAGTTAGAAATGGGGACCTCTGGGTCTCCCTTCATTGCCTCCAATAGAACAGAGCGCTTAGGAGCTCTTGCGGCGTTTGCGTTGCGCAGTCTTCCATTCGCCTTTTCTCGGAAAGCGCAGGAAGTATTACAAAGAGAGTGGTTCAATCACATCAAGCTTCCATTTTGGAGCTGTTTTTCCATCATCTGTTTAAGATATAGAATCCCTTGGGGAGCGCTGAGATGGGAAATTCAGAAGAAGAATAAGGAAGACTCGGTGAAAGAGCTAGAATTATCCTGCAACCTATTAAGAGGGTTCATTGGTTAGGCTGTCCGATAGCTGGCGATTGGCCCTTGGGTTACACTATTAAAGTAGTTTGTTTTGTTCCCTTGAGTGGACTTATTGGCGAGGTTCTCTCTGAGTTACATTATGTTACGTCTGAGGGTTAGGTGTGTTTTTGTTTTAAAATTTGGGACGCTCTGTATTTAACGAATAATCTTTAAGCTTTGGCGATTATTCTTTCTTTGCCTTTGGGGACATCTTTTTCAGGAATTTGAGTAACGGTGGATCGAATTCAAGAGACAAAGAGACAGTCCTCTTACATAAGTTTGGAGAACTCATTGGGTAGGCATGGGACAATGTGTCTTGAAAAGAAGTGTTTTCCAAGATTTGTGTTGGATGAACCAGCTCAGTTTCATTGCTGGTTTGCTGAAGGTTAGTACTCGGGATAGGGTTGTTAATGGCTTTTTGGACAAGAGATTGAGTCAAGGGCACTGCTTTTGTTCAATTTGAGGAGTCGATGGCGTGGACAATACAGGCAGATAGGATACAGTAGCTGCCTGAGTTTCACTGGGATTTTTGGGAGGAGTTCTGCTGGGATGAGTTTGTGTGGGTGGATTAGCACGCTGAGGAGTGGGGGCAGCAGTGATTGTGGCGTAGGATCGCTTTGGTCTTGAGGATATTTTTCATCAAGCTGGCGAATGGCATCTCTCCTGCTCATTTTGTGTATTGGTGCCATAATTCAGAACCTGCCTGTTCAAACAGGTAAGATGGGCATTTGAAAAAGAAGAAGCACTGTGGGGTCCTCCACTTGTTTCTACAGTTACGGTTATTTTCACAGTGTTGAGTGTGAAATAATTTCTCCGCAGGACTGGGGCATATTTCATCCGGTCCCCTACAGTATTCGGGGATGACCAAACCGTTGACATTTGAAGCAACGTCTTGGGTCGAGGGACAAACGTGCGAAAACCACTGTTATCTTGTAAACCCTTATTATTAACCTTTGTAAGGTGGATTGAGGGGTATTAAAGGTAGCAGTAAACAGAGGGATTTGGTTGTCAGGAGTTTCCCCGACGGGGGGAAATCTATAAACGCTTGTAACGGGAAATCTTTTCTGTTGGAGATTTTCCATGATGACAGCTGTATCTTCGTTCTTTCTGTTCATAACAGTAAATGGTGCCTTTAGATGTGTTTCTTATTTCATCATCGGGAGTAGAAATAAGAGGAATATCTGCAAGAGACGTTAAGGATGACGAAATAGAACTTTGATTCTGGGTAGTAGCTTGTACGAGAATGGACCCATTTCTCATTAATGTGACTGGGAGGATCTTCAACGCCTAAAGCTTTTTTCAATTGCAAATTACTGATAGAATGGTTCTTGTGTCAAGTTAAAGAGCTTTGGAGGTTTTAGTGGATCGCAGTTATGTGATTACATCCGGAATGATGTATCTGCTACATCCTGGAGGGGTGCAGCATATGGAGTGAACGAATGAGAACGACTGTGACGAGGGGCACCTTTGCGGGATTGCCCCGGAACGTTTGGGCACCTGGGATGCAGAGTGCGTGCCAGACGACTGATAGCCGAAGACAGGCAGAGGCCTTCCAGGTGAAGTGGGGGAGACACGGCATCAGTGTTCGAAGTGCAATTCAAAGGAGTAAGTCCATTTATCGGTCCAGGTTCGGGAATCTTTAAATCCATCAGGCTCCGAGGCTTCGTAAGGTTATCCATGTGTATATTATATAAAAGGGGTCTCCCCTCATGGGTGTCGAACCCTATGAGGTATGTGCCCGAGGACAGGCTAAGCGGCGGGGAGATCTCTTATTATAGATGTTCCAGAGGTGTCAGAGAAAAAGATCCAAAGCTGGTGGTAGATCGTGTTATCCGAATTACGAGCAGGTGATGCAGCTCACACCCTTTCAGCACAGATGACGCCAGATGCCCCTCCGTAAAGGAAGGGTGTCATTGGCGTTCATCTACATATATACATGAAAAAAAAAAAAAAAAAAAAGAAAAAAAAAACGCTTACTCGCTCTGGACGCTAAAGGGCGGGTTGGTATATCCGTATATCCGCCCAACGCATCCCAGAGAGCCCACCCAACCACTTACAAGGTGACGACCGACTGGGGGTATATATATATTAATATATATATTATATATATATATATATATATAATATAACTATATATTTATCATATATATATATATATATATATATATACTATATATATATATATATATATATATATCATCACCCACCTTCTCTCCCCCAGACCTGGGGGGTTAAGGTGCGTTTAACATGCACCTGAGACAGAAAAGTAGTAGAAAATATGAAGGAAAGTCGAAAAGAAAGCTCAACCTTACCGCCCTCTTTATACCTCTTTGTGAGAACTCTTCGCAGTCAGAAAATCCACCCTAGAGCTTCACGGGACCGCGACGGACCCTAACTATGGCATATCGTCAATGTGGGGTTCATCCCTTGGCCCAGGTGAGCTACAATCATACCCCCTCATAAAACCCCGCCATTCACTAATATTATGGACATTTCTTTTTGACTCTGCCAAACCCACATTTCTCTCCTCCACTCATTCCTTTACTGACTCAATCCACTTTTTCTTCGGTCTTCCAGCCCGGTTGATTCCCACCACACTCCCCACTATACATTCGTTTAACCAACCGACTATCTTCCATCCTTTCCACATGACCAAACCATCTCAACGTACTTTCATTTATTCTCTCATTTACCCCTTTCTTCACACCACACAGCTCTCTAATACATTCATTCCCAATTTTATCAATTCTTCTCACACCTAACACACCCCTAAGATTGTCCATCTGAACACATTAAACTTTAGATCAATACTTCTTATTCCAGACCATAGTCTCACTACTATACATTAACACAGGTAACAACATACCCTCATGTAAGACCCTAGCGCACTCAAGACTTAGTCCCTTTACATCCACCAACGATTTAATTGCACCAGCCACCTTCCTGTCATTCACAACTTTCCTACTACACTCTGCATCATCCATTCCTTTTTCATCTAACATTTATCTTAAATATTTAATCTCAGACACTTTTTCCAGCCGTTCACCATCTAACATAACTTCACACCGAGGACTGTCCTCACTCACAACCATAACCTTACTCTTATCTACGTTTACTTTCAAACCCTTCCTTTTATACACCCTACCAAATCTCTCTACCAATCCTCTCAAACTCTCTTCAGAAACACCACACAAAGTCAAATTATCCATATAATAAATAGAGAACCCTTCCCTATCTTCCATTCTCCATCATTCTAACACTATCCCCTTGCACCCCCACCTCTAATTCTTTCATAACCCCATCCATATACAAATTGAATAACCAAGGAGACATAACACATCCCTGCCTCACTCTGCTATTAATAATAAACCAATCACTTTCGACTCTATTTATTCTTTCACACGCTTCACTATCGTCATACATACTTTTGATTCCATTCAGAAGTTTACCACCAACATCATATATAACTAACACCTGCCATAGAGCTTACCTATTAATCCTATCGTACGTCTGTTGCAAATCCATAAACCTAAATACAATTTATTCTTCTCCTCTCTCTTTCCGAATCATTTGCTTCAATGTAAAGATTGGATCCACACATACTCTACCATTACTAAACGCACTGCGAACATGTTGGTGGCGCTGGTTTGGGATAGCCGGCCTTAAAGTTCGATTTCCTGTGGTCCCCCCGTGTTACCCTCTTTATAGGGGATAAAGCATGTTAAAAGGTAGTTATATATATATATATATATATATATATATATATATATATATATATATTATAGCACCAATACCTCTAATTCTCTCATTACCCCATCTATATACAAATTAAATAAATTAATGTGGCTGGTGCCATTAAATCCTTGGTGGATGTAAAGAAACTATGTCTTGAGTGCCCTACGTTAATGTATAGTAGTGAAACTATTTTAAGGAATAAGAGGTATAGATCTAAGATACAACAACGTGTTCAGATGGACAATCTTAGGGGCGTGTTAGGTGTGAGAAAATTGATAAAATGAGAATTGAACGCGTTAGAGAGTTGTGTGGTGTGTAGAAAGGTTTAAAAAAGAAAATTAACAAAGATACATTGAGGTGGTTTGGTCAAATGGAAAGATTGGATCATAGACGGTTGATTAAGCAGATGTATAGTGGTGAGTGTGCTGGAAACTGATCGGTTGGAAGACTGAAGAAAAAAAAAGTGGATTGAAGTCAGTAAAGGAATGTGTGAAGGAAAGGATGAGTGTCTGGCAGGAGCGTAAGGAAGGATGCACAATAGGAGTGAATGGCGGGGTTTTGTGAGGGGGTATGGTTGTAGGCCTGGTCCAGGGGATGAACCCCATATCGAGATACCACACAGTGTCAGTCCCAGTCTCTTGAAGGCCTATGGTGGATTTTTCTGACTGCAATGAGTTCTCACTTAAGGGTATGGAGGGGACAGTATTGGGGGAGGAGTTTCTTTTCTATTTGCTTCGTGCTCTTCTACTGCTATTCTGCTCCCGGTGTATGTTGCGCATCTCACCCCCATTCTGGGGGAAAGGAGGTAGACATAATAATAATAATAATAATAATAATAATAATAATAATAATAATAATAATAATAATAATAATAATAATAATAATAATAATAATAATAGTAATTTTTTTTTTTTTTTTTGGAGTGGATGTACAGGGATCCCCACAGCACACAAAAATGCGGCTAGACCGTGTTAGCAAACTAACGACAGGGAAATCCCTAACAAAACGAAAGAGGAACATGGCTGAGATGGTTAGATCTTATACAAGATGTTCAGGTCCAAGAGGAAGGCAAAAATGCGATCACTACGAAAATGAGATGATTCGGATAAGATGTGCTGAAGGCGATGCTGAAGAGGGATAGTTAGCACGTCAGGAAAGAACTTGCTTCGAAGGGTCGAGATGGCAACGCAATCCACAAAGAGATGAACGACAGTGAGAGGACAACTGGAGGAGCAAAATGGGCAGGACGTGGGAACCCCTCGCGACATAAGAAACCCATGGGTGAGATTTGTATGACCAAGACGCAATCGAGCCAGTACCACCTCCAGGAGGCGACTCTTCCTACAAGATGAACACCCCCGGCCAAGGACGGGTTTGACATTCTGAAGTTTGGCGCAACGAGCATCCTCCGCCAAACATGACTGCCAGCCAGAGAGGAAGCCCCGACGCAAAGAGATGGAGCGAAATCTGAGCAGGGAAAATGGCCCAGTCGCAACCAGCTGGAGGGAAGTAACCGGGCACCCGACACCATGTGTGCCAGCTCCGCCCGTGTTGGCCTCCCCATCGCCCGTTCGGTGCCAGGAACACCCACATGGGAGGAACCCAAAACAGAACTCAATGTTGTGGTGCTGCGCTGGTAAGTTAAGCAGAGGACTGTTTGAATGCCACAGACCAAGGGTTACGGGTTGACCGGTCAAGCAACGACTGGAGAGCACTCCGAGAATCCGAAAAGATGGTATAATTACCCCCACGGGCGAAGGTGTACTGATCCTGTTCACCGCCATGGACATAGCTATTAGTTCAGCTGAAAAAACAGACAAATAGGGCGGAAGGGTATGGGATACAGTGATGTTCGGAAACCACAGCTTGAAACTCCCCACCCCTTCCTCGTCTTGAACCATCGGTGTAAACGCTTATATAGCGCTGATGGACCCCGCCGTGAGATTTACAAAGGAAGTCCCTCAACAGGCACTGGGTGCCCTCCGACTTATGCAAAGACTGGATTCCACTGCAGAGAGCAGGAGGCGGATGAGGACCACTGTAACGAGTAAGGTAAAATCAAATTGCATGACCGCTCGCTGAGGAAGGTCGAGGAAAGCAAAGATGGAAGTAACAACCCCCAAGGCAATGGCCAATAGAAGGGTTGTGGACAAACACGCTTATTTATTAGGTGTCAAGGCCACAGGAGGGAACCTGAAGACGGAATGAAACACGAGCTACATGAGCTGCTCCCTCCGCAGGAATAGGGGCATCAACCCGGCCTCCACCTCCAGGCTTTCCCTCGAGAGGAACGGAATGCACCCGTGGCAATTCTCAGACCCTCAGTCTGAATGGGGTCAAGAAGGCGGAGGTAGGACTGGAAGGTCTGCCCATAAATGGCACAACCATAGTCCAGTTTAGCCAGCACCAGCATGATGTATAGGTGGAGCATGGTTTTTCTGTCCGCACCCCAAGTCTTGGAGGTGAGGTGCCGTAAGAGATCCAAAGAACGGCGGCAATTAGCTTTGAGGAGAGTAATATGAGGAAGGTACGTAAGGCGCTCATCGAGCAACAGACCCAGGAACCGCACCCTTGGCTCCACACGGATAGGGGAGCCATAGAGACGTAACTTTGGAGGCAATTGTAGGCGACCCCTACGACGAGGATTTTTCCGGAAAAGCACGGCCGTAGTTTTCGACGTGGAAAATGTAAAGCCACGCGCAGAGCACCAAGAGGAAACCCTATCGATGGCAACCTGAAGTTGACGTTCCATACAAGAAAGTTTAGCACCAGAGATCGTACAGGGCAAGTTCGTCAACATAGATGGAGCAGCGCACTGACGGCGGGATGGAATCGACAACACCATTGAAACCAATACAGGGTTCACACTGAAATTTTGAATTTGATTTCCCTGACTTTCCCTGACCTTTCCTGACCAAATTTGCAAATTTTCCCTGACCAGCGTGTTCGTTAATTTTGCCGTATAAAATATCTATTAATCATTATTGCAGCCTATTTACTCAGTTCATACATTAAATTATTGAAAATTTTACTTTAGAAACTGTTCCATTTCATCATGGATGAATTTTAAAAAAATTATTTTATTTTTTTAAGTTAATCAGCCTATACCTTCCTCAAAGCCGTCAACGCAGCTCCTTTTTATTTTTCCAAAAGTAAACAGTTTTTATTTATACAAAAAGAAATAAATTAAAAGCTTATATTAATGGACTAAGGTGACTAACGTCAACTGTGATCACAAAAGTTCTAAATGGGAGATTTAGGTTAACTTTTTTCTTCTCAGCATCTGAAATTTTGATTTGTATAGCGTATTCTTTTGCTGTCAGAAGCTTCCAGTTTTGACATCTTTCCTGCCTTCAGTTATAGGATCTGTGTGAATATTATTCTTTTTTCAACCTTTTTATTCTCTTCTTCTTACTTGGTTTCTGTTTGACTCTTGAGATGTTTTCTATCTCCGTATGGGCAGCTCTACATTTGCAACATTTATTAAGTGATAGGAACTTTATGAAATACTTTCATGAGATCTTATGGGAGCATTGTGACTGGTTCTTTGAGAAATCAGATCATGTTCTTTCAGATTTCTCCGCTAAAATTGGCTTAATTTAAGAAACCCGCCTTCCACTGTCGCATTTCCATGCGAAAAATCAGTCCTATTTTAATAATTTGCCACAAATTTCACATAACATTGATTCCCAGGTACTATAGGAAGAAAAAAACTAATCAAGTCTCTTAGAAGACAATCACATCCAAAAATATTTTTGAATTTTAATTAAGGTAGAATGAGCTTCACTGCATAAGTAGTGTATTGGCTTTTGCTTTCTAGGAAATATAGGAGCAGGTCAATAGTTAATACATATTTATGATTTCATCGGCCCATTTTTAAAAATTTGAAGCTACCGCAGCTATCTGGAAACATTAATTTAAATGTTTCCCTATATCTGCACACGAGTTTAAAGACATTTATCATCCACCACCTTTAATGCCCATACTATTTCAAAGATCCCTGTAAACATGCATCTTTAATGCAAAAAGATGAAACTGATTTTGATTAACTGATTTTGGTTGGTTATTAATAGAACACTCAGGGTCATTTACAATCGTTGAGTATGATAGAAGTTGATGGAATGGCATAATTTCAGTGCACACACTTTCATATATTTGTATTATTAGAACACTTAACGAAAAAGTTTTTCAATGATGGTTGGTCCTGCTGAGTTTTCGATTAATTCAAATGAGTTTCCATTTCTTGGAATGTGAAACTTCGGCTTGGCGCCCCATGTATTAGATAGATCAAAGTTCTTTTTTACATACTTTACAGTATGCCTTGAACTATTCAGGTCCGTTTACCCAACCAACTGATAATCTGTGGTGCAGTATTGGACGTCCAACACTGGGGGGATCGTTAAAAGTAAGTTTTATGTTTGAAATTCATTTTATAAATAAATAATAAATACCTTCAACTGCACAAAAATCCAAAATAACTTCTTCAAACCTCAAAAAAAAAAAAACACCTTAAAAAGTATAAATCCCTAAAAAGAAAAAGATATAAACAGATTAAGTCATAAGTCATACAGTCTAAAACACATCCATACACCAATCACCTTCAATCAAAAGGATGAATTTGGAACAACCTCTACGAACATAATAGGAAGAATAGTAGGTAATAGTAAACTAAAAATATAAAGAAACAGGATAGAAGTATATTTATGGAAAGTCATTCCTCGCCCAACCTTTTCATTCACTTATCAAATACATCTCTTATTCCAAAATTATACAGTAAGGAAAAAAATATATCAAAAAATATGCAACTAGGTCCCATGGATTCATTCTTCATATGTTTTTGAAATTTTAAAATTTCCCTGACTTTTTTGGAATTTCAGGGAATTTCCCTGACTATCAGCATATCTTAAAACGTTTCCCTGACCAATTTTTTTTTCCCTGACTTTCCCTGACCTTCCCTGACTTTCCAGAAAGTGTGAACCCTGCAATAGCGAAAAGCAACACGCTCAGTACACTGCCCTGCGGCACCCCTTCGTCCAGGACAAAACACCTCGACAGCGTGGCACCACAACGGACCTGAAACGAACGGTCCGACATCAACAACTGAAGGAATAGGGGAAGTTGCCCCCTAAGTCCCAAAGAGTGGAGGCTCCGCAAAACCCCCAACCTCCACGTGCTATCATTACCGCCTTTTCGGAGGTCAAAGAAGACGGCAGGGTCATTTTGTTGGAAGAAAGACTTCACGAATGTCCGTATCCAAAACGAAGAGAGTATCCTGAGTCGAGCGGATGGCGACGAAACCAAATGTGGTTAGTCGGAAATGCATGGAGTTGCTCAGACGTGGGAACAAGACGGGAAGCCACCAATCTCTCCATGAGCTTACATGTATTGCAGGTCAATGAAATAGGGGCATGGTTATCGGAAGAAGTCAGATCCTTCCCAGGTTTGGGAATGGGACAATATATGCAGTAGACCAGACAGGAGGAAGAACCCCCTCCACCATTATTCTATTGTATAAGCAGAAGGAAGGCAGTGGCAGATGGATGTGCATGTCGAAGCATCTGAAAGGAGATGCCGTCAGGGCCAGGCGCTCCATCCCCGCAAAGCTGTGAGGGCGTCTAAGGAACTCGGCCTGGTAATAGCCGGTTGTATGGCGGAAGAGTCTGTTTCCAGGCGGAAAACAGAAAAATCAGAAATCAACCCGCAAGCGACTAGAACGAAAAAGGTTCCAGGAAAACGGGAGCCGCTGGAACAGGACGCGAAGTGATAACCCAACTCGTCCGCCACAACTCCGGAAGCAGAGATGACATCAGAAGTTTGCGGGCCATAAGCGAGGTGAATAGGCGGATCAGCAATGCGTGGTTTTCGGGAAATTTTTCGCCACTTTTTATGGACATGGAAAGATTACAGCGTTAGAAGAATTAACGGTGGAAGCGTATGTGCGAAAGAATATTTCCGCGTACGGCGATAATCGCCGGAGAACCGGCCGCCGAAAGCCTTAACACAGAATCCAAGTTGAAGTGTGGGAGTCTGTTATATACAAGCTTATATAACTTGGACGCTTTTCCACGATTAGCCGAGCACACTCCTGCGTCCAACCAGGGGGTTGTGATGCGGGTCAGATGAACGGGGATTATGCTCGTTGGCCGCTGAAGATAACTTCCTGAAAGTAAGTCGAAGGCATCGACGCGCGACGGAACACGTTATTGCAGGAAAATTGGAAAAGAAATGGCCTGATGAAAAGGAAGACAGTCTGCCCTAGTCATAGCGCCATGCCCAGAACTAGGCGGTAGCTGCGGATAGGGCCGAAGGATGGTTATCACGAATAGGGTAGTGGTCACTACCACAGAGGAAAGACGACATTTCCCACCCAAAACGATCTAAAGACGAGATGGAACACAACGAGACGTCAACCACAGAAGAATGCCTGTATCAAAAAGTTTCAAAGGTGGGAAGGCCCGTGTTGAGACATCCCAATGAAAAAATCCTGCCAAGATACTCAAACAAACCAACCGGCATTGGGGAGTAACAGAGTCAACCCCACAAAGGATAGCGGAAGGTTAAGAGTCCCGCGAGGACCAACATGGCTGTGGGAGACACGGTGAAAAAATCGACGAGGTCTTTCTTGGTATATTTACAGCTGGGCGGCCAGGTACACCGAGCACAAGCGTAAGCCGCGCGTCAAGATGGTACGACCGCCAAGGCATGCAGCGGAGTAGAGAGTGGATTAGGAGTTAGAATGGGGACAGACTCCGTGCAGCAGGATCGCTGGCCCACTCTGTCGCGGTTCACGATTCAGGAAATATGGGCTCCCTGTACCGGGGAAGGTGTTAAAAGGGTCACGTCACGAAGTTGCACATCCTGTAACGACAACAGCCAAAGGGCTGATGATCGACAAGTAATCTCTTCAGCTCTTCGTAATTAGCAAAGTATCCGCGGCAGTTTCCATTGGATGAAACGTGCCATAAACGGGAAACAATCAAAGGTCAGGACGATCCGTGACAATAGTCACGATGTTTTGGGATGTGGCAGTCTTGGCAGAGGTTAAAGGCGGAAGGTCCCGCGAGCCGCCGGACGACCCACCAACAGGGACCTCAAACCCCGGAGGGAGAGGAAGATCACGCAGCAGGGATATGTGGGGACCCCCCTGTTTACGAGAGGGGTTTCTGGGCACATCAGGAGAGGGCTCGCCAAAGAGGCGCGCCAAGTCACACTCCACATTTCGAACATCCCTCCCCTCAGACGCACCCCTGCCAGACTTCTTAGCAAGCCGGGAAGGGGGACGCGTCTTGCCAGGAGGCGCCCTAACAAAGGCTGGGGAAGATGGAAGAGGATGACAAGGAGGAATGGCGTCGGCGGGAGTGAGATGAGACACATCGGATGACAAGTGGATGACAAGTGTGTGGCGTCAGCAGTTAAAATCTCGGAAGCGGTCCGCGGCCGAGGAGAGCCAGAAGGCTCCGTCGACGGGACCGAAGTCAAAGGGAGTGGAGGAGAAGAGGCAGGAAGAGAAGACTCCTCCTTCCTCCTGCATCCACCAGCAGCCAACCCACCCCAACACACATCGAAGCGGTGCCACGTCTACCCGAAGGAAGATTGCGAGCGGGCGAAGGTGTCAATCGATATCGTCCTGGAACCTCCCTCCGGTGGGACAGTGTCAGCACGGGACACCCCCACGGAAGAAGAGTAGTCCGAAGAGTCCATCGTGGCATCCGAAAAAGTTTCAGAATCGCTTGAATAGTGCTGAAGCGAAGCGGGCTTAGGCGGCGTAAGTAGGAAATTATCAGAACGGGCAGAGGGCGGACCACTGGTCCGAGATCGGCCACGCGGGTTGTCAGCGCGGCGAGCCCGTTTAGGCAGGACAGAGACAGGTTTCCCAGTACAAACGGGATCCTTCTGCTTCAAGAGGTCCGCGGCCCGATAAGCAAGCGAGTACGGATGTCTGTCCCGGGAAGATCCACCCTTGGACGACTCTTCGCCCGTTAAGAGGACTCGGGAGTGTTTCCCCGGCGAAACAGAAGCAGGGCGTTCTCCGGGAGCGGTACAGCGTAGGCTCCGGACGAGGCAAATGGACGATTGCCATAAAAAAACCCACGACCTGCAAGAAGCGAACTTATCGCAAAATCAGACCCCTGGGGCTTGCATGGACCTCCACAGGAGAGGAGCGTGAAGAGGGTCGTGTTGCTGTCGGACGAAGAACGGATCGTGCGGTCGGCGGACCATTTCGGACGAGTTGGAGAACAATTGTCCAGAGCCACAGAAAACCACCGAAACAGGTGAAGCCGGCGAAACCCGGCACGGGAAGGCCGAACGGTCGAACGTAAAAGCGGAACAAGCCCCGGAGACAACGCACGGGGCGATGAGCAACGGAAGAGGCAACCACAGATGGAGTGGACGCTGCCGCAGCATAGGAAAGAGGAAGATGAGCCAGCTTCTCCCTCGCCCGGCGGGTAGCCTCACGATGATCAAGTTTGTGAAGTGCTCACCGCTCCAAGATTTCCTTCTCCAAGGGCGAAAAGTGGCAGAAATGGACAGAGGAGGCCGGGTGTGGCCCCTTGCAGTTAGGACAACATGGAGGATCTCTTCAAAGTTCGGGTGGAGAGAACTTGCCACATGTCGGACAGTGGTTCTGGAAGCCCGACAATAATTCTGGGAGGGTGACCAAATTATGGCGACTTGAAAATTCTTCTCGGAAGGGCACATAAGTCCAGAACCTTGTGAATCGTAAAACCAAGTTTAACTTTGGTTTGAGGGAATGGCGCTCTGAAAGTTATTAAGAGTCGAGACGTTCTGAAGGGTCATCGCTCTCAGTCAGGACCCGCCGGAACGATAAACGTCGGTGATAGGCACGTGGTGAGCCTGTAAATGAGTTAGGATGTCAATCGAAGCATCGGAACAAAACTCCGGCGCATATATGTACCCTTCGACGTGTTACGGACAACATCAGGTTTAGAAAGACGGGAATCTGCCCCAGATGGGATAGGAAGCAAGG
>JABUQX010034739.1:0-2500 GCA_015478945.1 Trachelipus rathkii | reverse complement strand
TAAATGAAAATTGAAAGTTTCGTAGTTAAAAAAATGAAACTTCAATTTATATTAATTTCTAAGATTATAACGATAGGACATTAGCAGTTCTCCATTTTCAGGGGATAGCCTATTCCAAATAGTCTCACATATATTTCCTCCTATACTGAACTAATCTTTCACTTTCGACTGATGACGGTGGGCTGAAAGGTATTTTTATTGCTAGTTTTTTTCAAATTCATAAATATTTCCCAGTGTTTTTCCACCAATTGAAAGGAATATCATTGTCTTCAATTGCAGAGTCGATCTACTTCGAGCCAAAGTAGCAACTTACTATTATTTGTTTATTCTTTGATGTTAATTCCGTATTGTAGCTTTTACTTTTATGTAATCAGAATCGTCAGAAGAATGGGACTTTCTTTTTTCACTTTGACTTTTTGTTCCCTTGACGATTTTTATGCAGAAATTTCTTTAAACTAATGCCATTAAAGAAGTGAAACATGGAACCTTCAGCTTCACTTTCCCCACTAAGTGAATCATCGTCAGCAGAAGAGTCAAGAGCTAAATTTTCATGCATTTTCTTTCCATGCCCCAACGACCATATTTTTTACTGATCATCTGATTCATGTTGAGAATTAGTTTGAATCTTGAATCTAAGAAAGTAGTTATGCACAAAGATTATCACTTTGAAACTTAGAAAGTCTTTTATCTACTGATTTCTTAAGCTCTTCACGAGTTGTATTATTCCACTTTAAGCTTTTGCTTTTATTTGCTTATTTAAAAATAGATTTAATTTGCTAAAATGGAAGGGATCATTTGTCGGCGACTGTTACTTCACGTTTATTGCTTGTTTTAGTGATGTTGTCAAATGCTCAAGTTAAATGGAGATATTTTGCCACTGAAATCAGTAAACATTTTCTGATTGCATCAGCATCGTATTATGGATAGGGGAACTTTTTTTTCAAACAATCTTTTAAGCATATCATAAGTTCTGTTCCAGCCGTGTAGAAACGTCTTGAATTAATTATGCTGTTTGACATTCAGCTGCATCTGTAAAGTTTAAGCTTTGCAGCTGCCGTTGCTGAATGGTGAAAATGAGAGGATATGCCTTCTGCAAGTAAATAAAATATCTTTTAACAGACTTCTGACATAATATTGAATCGTGAATGCATAGTTGCCACATGTAAATAAAACATGAAATTGATAGCAAGCCACTCTCCCTTATATCAGCTACCATGTTTGGTCCATTATCCCGTATCACTAAATGAATTCTATTTTTAGAATATTGAAAATGTCAAAGGGCCTTATAGGATCTGACATATGACAAAGATTTTCCCCCATATTGGCTACAAAATTTGGCTATATTTTTATTTTTTTGGAAAGTAAGTTTCTAAAATTTCAATTTTAAATTTATAATAACTTTCCCTTATGTTGATGTAATTTATTGTTTATAAAGCTCAATATTCGGCCGAATAGGTTTCGGCAAAGAAAGCCGAATACTGAATATTCGGTATTTTGGCCGAATAGCCCGAATACCGAATACTTCAAGCTGGCAATCGGATGTTTGTTACTTTGCATAGATTCTTTCACAAACTTCTTGAGGTAACTTCAGAGTGAAGAGGATCGCCACTCTCCCAAATCTTTCTGGGATAATTGCTAATGATGCCTTATGGTAGGATTTGCAACGAACAACAAGCTTTTCCAATAAATTTTTATTTTCAAACCTCAATCTCGATTGCCTAAAAGTACAAAAAAATGAAATCAATAATAGACAAAGAAAAATATAAATAGTGAAATATACATAAGGTTTCATAAAAAAACTCAAAAATTAATAGGCACACCGCTCAAAAAAACTTTATATACTCTACAAAAATATTACAGTATGGACATGGTGGATATATGATTTTCAGCCACTTATAATACACCAATTTAACTACATTCATAGCTATCAACACACAAATTTTCAAATCCATGAAATGTTATAAATAAAAATTTGAGGAACAAAAATACTGTAATCAAAAAAAATAAAAAAATATAAGAAACCCAAATTTTACTAACGATACATTAAAGAAAGGATTTACCAAAACAGAACATACATAAAACTGAGGACCAAAATGACGGTCCTTTATAACACTGTTAAAAAAAACTGTTGTAATCAACCTAAAATAAATTCCCAAAAATAAATTATTCATGGGTTATGAACATTACCTAGATAGGACCGAATTACCGGGTCCATTCAAAAAAGGTTAAATAAATCGTGATAGAACAACATGTTCAAAAACATAAATAAAACTTACATAACGAACGAGGACCAAAAATATAATAAATTTCATAAAAATTTGAGGACCAAAATTACTGGTCCTGTTATACCTCGTTAAATAATAAATTTCATAAACCTGTAGTACATATCATACTGTATAAAAAGACCATTTTATTGCAAGGAGGATATACCAATTTCACCCTCCTATGAAACACAAACCAAATTCTAACTTAATAGTGTTCATACCACTCTCTCATATAC
>JABUQX010034738.1:0-37017 GCA_015478945.1 Trachelipus rathkii | reverse complement strand
TCCTCTGTCTGTATTCAAAGTCCAAATCAAAATAACATCAGATATGAAACACGAGTGGTCTCGCTACACAACCCTCCTACGACCTATAACAAAATATTACCATTATTAATTTAAATGAAAGTATTATTCACATAAATCATAAAATGAAATGAATCAAAGAAATCAATGTTAATGAAAATTTGCTAAATCCCTAAATATTGACAATTAACTTAATGCAACCACGTTGTGTCAAATATGTTTCCAAATTCTTTTTCATTCGATATAACAAGAGAGCTACGAAAATCAAACATCATCGATTTTATGTATACCATTAAAATTTAAATGAACCCAATTCAAATTGTACACATACTTTCACCTGCTGGTTCAAAGCGAAATTTCGAGAAATATAAGAAACCAACAAATAATACCTGAGATATACCATATTTTAATATATTAATAAGAAAAGAAAAATAATAAATAATAAATAATAATATAGTAATAAAATAATAAAACCAGTAATTAAGTAAATATGAGTTATAAATACTCTCGTTGAATATAATAACATCATATTTCTTACCATAATACATTCTATATGAAGATTTTATGCCAACCTGTGCTATATGAATTTGTGTCATCACGACATCATGATCGTCATCTCATCTATCTATTTCAATGAACCTCAACGGTCTCTAAAAGAATATCATCTAGGATCTATGCTAAATAAGATTAAGAAAAACTGGTACAAAGATTAGGGTTAGCACATAATAAAATAATAAAATAAAGAAAATAAACTAAAGAAATCTATATTAATGATTTTCTGAAATATTTATTATCCTTGCAGGGATATATTTTTTTTCAGTTCATGTAACAGGTTAACAGAATCTTTTTTTAATTCTAAATTTGTCTGAGTAAAGCTAAATGTATTAAAGTATTAAAGTCAATAATTAGAATGTCAATGTTATAATGTTAGGAATGTTTTCTGTAGAAAGGCGATTTCTCAGAGGGGACATGATACAAGTCTACAAAATATTTACATCTATTGATAATATAGAGACCAATAAATTTTTCATAGTAGAACATGGACAGGTGACCAGGGGGCATAATAAGAAAATTAAGAAGAAAGCTTGCCATCTTTGATACAGAGAGCTAAAATAAGGTTTGTTAAATTTTGGAATAGTCTGCCCAGGAGGTTGTTGAGTGTGACTCGATTGCAACATTAAGAAAGGATTGGATAGGTTTATGGATGGTTGGGTATCATATAATATATTGACGAAAGCCAAATTGGCGGGTTTAGTATAGCAGTTAGTGTTAGATGGCATGTGTGACCATAACTTAGTTATTAATGCTTGTGGATGGTTTGGGTATCATATTTATATATCATTAGTTTTGACTAAGCCAAATTGGTGGATTTGTAGTTACAACAAATTGACAAGCTCTAGGGTGCTTTATGGATTTGCATGAGCATGGTTCTATTAGGTTGACTGGGGCAGTCTCGATAGGCCCATGTGGCTTTTTACTGTCTATATTCCTAATGTCCTAATGTCCTAATTAGTCGCAGTCACGCGTCTATAAATAAATAAACTTTAATTAAATAATTAGTCTTTGATTAGGTTCTCCTGCGAGAACTTAAATACTCTATCGGAGTCGACATTACGTTTGGCAACTCAATGACCGGACCCATACAGCGTGTATGCGGTCTCGGAGGTAGTCGTGAAGACTCCTCTGCATTCAAAGAAACAAGAAAAACATCTGAGTCATACAAATGAACCTGAGTAGCATCTCCGATTACTTCTCCTAACACTTGAAAAGATTGAGTTGAACGATTCGAACTAGGTACTACAACAGACTCCTCCTCATTAGTTACTGACAACCTCCTAATTCCCCCCTGATTTGGTGGGCTAAAACCGTAAAATTCAGTTAATTGAGATTGCGAAGACCCACTAAAATCTATAGACGACCCAGGTGAGGTTCTGTTAACCGTAACCTCCCTCTCGGATATGTTCTCACTAAATTGTATAGAAACTGACCAGTTTGAGGAGGGTCTATCCCTAAAATATGCACATAATGAGTTAGGAGTACTACGGTCAACTACTGAACGATCTGTCTGTGTTGAAGTCTCTTTTGTCAAAGTGTCTAAGTTATCTGTGTCAATGTTGGGTTCTAAAATAGATGAAGTTAATATAGAAGGGTATTGAAAATAAGTTGGATAATCATGGGGATGCATGTCATGATAGTCTAGCATTGGCATTTTTATGTCATTCTCTGCAGTCAAACTATTTTCCTCACTAATATTTCCAACGTCCGAAGTCTGAATGTCAGGTATTTCGTCTATAACCGGTCCCCTGTCAGAAAAACATAAACCCACTTGGTCATCCGTGATTTGGAAGTATTCATGTGTAGGGGTTGTTAATTGAGCAGGGGGTCTTCCACTTACTCGAGATTGCAATGACTCATCAGTCCCCTCTACAATATCAATCCCGTCTTCCCGTCTATGCCCCTTTTGAACTACTTCTATGTTATTTGATAAATCTGGTAATTGAGCAAATACATCTAAAGCTATGGGATTGAAATTAAAATGCAAAAACCCTTCAAAGTCTGTGTCATCTTCTTCAATAGGATCTAAACTCTGATCAAATAAAGAAGTATCTAAAGTCAATTCGGAATCTTTAGTAACGTCTAAGTCGTCTTCACAAACACTGTCAGAATCTACTACTAACTTATCGTCATCTACTTCGTCAATATCGTCGGAGAAAAATCTATCACTAAGCTCCTTATTTTTACTAAGATATCTTCTTAAATAATGAGGGATATCTATCCATCCTCTCAAATGTGAAAAGTGTACTTTCTGTGCTCGATCAGTAGGACTATTAAATCGGCGAATAACATAAGTTACTCGATTTTCATTGACTTCTTCTACAACAAAAGGCCCTTCCCAACGGCTTTTAAACTTCATAGTAGTGCTGGGGCCAGTCCTAATTACCTTCCGGGCTACTTTTTGTCCCTTCCTAAAAGGTCTAAAATTTGCACTCCCCTCCTTCCAATATTGGGGAAACGTATGGGTCGGAGAATGTGCTTTTTGCAATAAAAAGTCTGAAGGTGACATATCCAATGAGCTGTGCAAGGTATTATTGTAAATGAGGATTGAAGAAGCCAATTCCTCATCCCAATTTGCTGGTTGTTCTAAGACCAGACATTTCAGTATTTGTATCAAGCTGCGGTTGAAACGTTCACATACGCCATTACTTGCTGGGTGAAGTGGTGACGTTCTCACATGCCTGATATTAGCATCCTCAAGCACCTGCTGAAAGATATGCGATGTGAACTCTGTTCCATTATCAGTGAGAAGCCGAGTGGGAACCCTAGGAAGAAAAGGAAGTATATGCTGTTTAAATTTGGTAGACACAGTCAAACTAGACTTATCACTGATAGGAACGACAGCGGCCCATTTAGAAAAATGATCTATGAGGACTATACAATATTTATTTCCCTTGAAGGTTTTAGGGAATTGAAGCAAGTCCATTGCGCAAAGATCAAAGGGCTCTGTGGCTAGGATTTTCAACATTGGCGGGGTTACATTGGATGAAAAAGTCTTCTGCCTTTGACACACTGGACAACACTTAACTACATCCGAGACTACTTGATTCACTCTAGGGCTCCAAAACTTCTTATAGACGAGTTGTAGTAACTTATTTCGTCCAATGTGTGCACATGATACATGTAAACTAACAACTATGTGTACTAAAAAGGTCCTGGGAGACTAGATACAACATCTTCCCGTCCTTAGACCTATAATATAATATTCCATCCTCACATGCAATCTGGTTTCTAAATGTTCGGAAATGCTGGGACACCAATCTCCAATCAAATATATGATCTGGTTTCTCTAAACCTTTCCTAATCATCCTAAGATTTCTATCATTCTTCTGATCATCTATGATTTCTATCTCCTCTAAATGATGGTCAGAAAGGACGGTTATATTTTTCATAGGTACCGTACAGTTTCGTGAAAAATCTTTACTATTTACATTATATCCTTCCGTGACAACCTGTATTTTCCGTCCCTCTAAGTGCAACAACTGATGACGGGCCATATCGGGCAATAAATGATTGTCCCGCAACGCCGCAGTACCCAATATCAACGCATGGTCCTCCATGTATTTATGAGGAACTATGAAGAATGCTCCTGGCTGAGTTGTAAATCCTGTTTCAAAATTCAACTGTATATTAATAAAATGTGTGTATATTAATAAAATGCGAAATCGGGATTCGTTTCTTGTTACCGAATCCACTAATGGCTTTTACGCCTACCTCAGCGGAAGGTAACATCACCTTGTCCTCATCTAAAACTGTAATTACCTCAGAGCTAATTAAGTTTATCCCAGCTCCGCTGTCCACGAGACAATCAAAGCGAGGTGATGTCTGTCCGTCTATGGTGACACAAACCATCAGGGGTTCGATGTCAGCTTGACATAAATTAATTGAAATTACCATGTCATCATCTACATCTATATCTACATCTCTATAATCAACGTTTGAAACTTCGTCATTATCAACAATACTTTCCTGTGTGTAAAGATCATTATTTTGTGAGTCTTGGACTACGCTACTCCCCTTGAGATGACTCAACTCCGGGGAGAACGGGGGTTTAAAGACCTATTTACATACTCGTCTTTATTCTCTGTGATTCCTAAACACTGACCTTCATAAAATGTGACAGGTTACAATTGTCACATGGATCAAGATAAGGACGTGATTTCTGTGGTCTTTCTTCTCTATTGGATTTTTCCTCAGCATATCCGTTACTAGCATTACTATAACTATTTCGAGTAACCTTTTTCACCGCTCCTGACAACGTATTCTTTTCCTTCCCACGAGGTGGTGTAAGAGGTACACATTCAATTTCCTGATTCCCACGAGATTCATTCCTATATTCATTCTCATATTCGTTTCTAGATGGACACCTCATACCAGAATGAGGTCCCTTACAAAATGGACAACTAAAGCTACGATTTCCTGAAGGAGACGACGATGCAGACCTATACGCTCTACATTCAATCCTTTTGTGTCCCTTTTTTCTGCAATAGCTGCAGACTCCTAAGAACTTGTAACAATCTTTCATTCTATGACCTGCGATTTCACAATACTCACATACATCATGCATTCGGTCTCTACGATCAACATGTTCACTACGTTCAACAACATTATTCCTTCTTTCAACATCTCTTTGACCTCTACCTTGCATACTTTCATTTGGACGAGGAGGTGGACTACGACGTTGGTCTCGGTAATACCTACTACCTACGATTTTATTTGAATTATTCCGAGAACCATTATTACTATTAGAAAACTTTCCCTTATTTGCATTTTTACTATATTGAGGAGGTCCTCGATTCTGCAATACATCAGTCCACATAGGGTAAACCGTGTCTATCTGAATTACTGAGTCAAAAGTTTCGTTCAAGGCCTCTTTTTGTTTTGAAGACCTTTTAAATTCTATAGGCTCTTCTTCAACGTGTTGGTATGAACCCCTAGATATTGAATTAGGATAAGCTATGTTGTCGCTCTCTAATGAGTCGGCATACTCTACAATTTTTTCCCATGGTGTACGTCTCCCATTATCTAATTCAGTCATTTTAATGTACTGCCTAACGCTTCTTTCAATGTAAGGGGGCAAGCTACACAAGAACGCCGCTCGTAAGGAGTCATGTCTTCTCATGTCTATCCCCTTATAGGCTTTCCGTGCTAATCTTTCCAGTCTCAGTGCGTACATTCTTATACTCTCTCCGCGATTCCTATGAGCTGCATGGTACGCCTGTAACCTATATTCATTTTTCTTTTTCTCCTCGTCCTGGTACCATCTAACCAGGGCGTCTCGTACTGTGAAATAATCCCTATCTTCCTTCACTATCAGCCTATACAATTCTAAGAATTTACCTTCTAACTGCCTACCTAAAAGTCTAAGCCATTGATGAGGAGCATTTGGATAGTGAAGTCCACAATATGCTTCAAAGTCATATAAATAAACTAATAAATCCTGTTCTGTCTCATATTTATACTTCCCAGGGTCGACTACCTTTAACCTCTGGGAGTTTTTTAATAACTGCGCTAGCATGGTAATAGCTTCAGTCAACATGTTTAAATGCATTTTTATTTCCCTACCTGAATACAAAGAATCATCGTTAAAGTCTGCGGATCTACCGTAAGACAATTGTGGTGGTTGCAATTGTACTGACGGTCTAAGGTTAGGTTGTATTAGGTTAGGATTCATCGTAGGATCCTCATAACGATCAACATTTAGTTTAGGTGAATATTTAATACCTACATTAGAATAATTAGAATAATTTCTGTGGGAATTCGACATTTCCTCACCTGCGCTTTGTCTAGAAGATGTACTAAAGTCACTATGGTCATCATCGTATGAGTCAACGTCTCTAAAAGCTACTTGTGTTTTCGTCTGTCTAGTGTCATGTCGTGGTCTGAGTCCTGAGTATGAACCTCTAAGTGTTTCAGTCTCTTTAGAAGTCATAGTAGGTCTTTTAATTAAACGCGGTATCAAGCTAGGCTTAAGTTCCGCTGAATTTACACGACTAGACAGTGCTGCATTTGTCAATGAAAGTTTTCCGTTTTTGTCAACAACATTAGAGTCAATCAAAGTCTTTGGTCTAATAGATTGGTCTCTGCGTTCAAATCTCTCTTGTAATTTGTCTCTGTCTTTACTAAATTTCTGCATGATTTTACCTATATAATCCATAGACAAAACTTCGTCTTGATCTAAAAGATCCATTTCAGCCTCTTTTACAATATAGTCAGAGTCAGAGTAAAGATATGGATCTGATCCAGATCTTTTAGTCAAAGTTGGAGTATCCTGTACCCCTGCTTTATGTGAACCAGTTGGTACGGATTTAGGTACATCTACCGAATTTAAATTCCTACCCAGAATTGGAGTAATGTTTGATTTTCTACGCTTCTCCTGTTTGTCTACATCATCCCTTATTTTCAATCCGGATGATACAGGTAAACCACCAAAAGCCATTTTAAAAGAATATTTTAGAATTCAAAGAACAAGAACTAAAACTTACTGACTGAAGAAGTCAACTAACCAGAATCCAAAGTGTAACTGCTGTGATGATCAAGGTGAAGTTAATCACAACCGGGCTGCCTGCAAAACAAGGGACAAGAAGTCCCTGTTCGGGCGCCACTTTATTTTTGTGTATGTTACGGAGATTGACGAGCGAAACTGACGCAGTCAATCCCCGAGAAATTCTAAGAAAAATTACTAAAATATCTAAGTAAAAATAAAGAATATAAACAAATATTTACACACCTCCTAACGACAACGACGAAACCAATTACTCGAAGGTGAAGATCACTTGGTACCGTAGACCACAATTAAGAGGGAGTATCTGTCAAAGGAAAGAACCAGACTTTGTCCAACAGCGGGTTCACTTGAGAGGACTTCCTGGCTTGCTTTGACAGGCAGTTGTTTGGTCGTGATTGGTAACTTTCGTCTAATATTGGTACCTTATAACTTACCAAATGTTTAAAACACCAAGAAGTATTACTTATTGTAAAACTTACCAAAAACCCAGAATAGAACTAAATAAAATAAAAAGAAGGATTATTTAAAGAAGACTATAAAACTATTTTAATAAAGTACCTTGATATGATGTGATGAAATGAAATATAAAGAACTATGCTGGACCTCAATTGAGTTTCCAGCTAGTATAAGAAACAATTGTGAAGTACTGGCTATGAATAAATAATAACCTCAAACGAAATGATACTAAGATGTAAAATGACTATATGAATAATTATCCCCAAGAGAATTATATTACAAAAGTTATATGAATTAAATTAACAGAAAAATCTTTACCGCAATTTAAAAACACCAAATTAACTGAAGTTAATTTCAACACCAATTATAATTAAAGAATAAGTTTCACTATAGAAAGTTTTCAGAGTTTAAAGTGTGCACACGTTTATCAAGATTCACTAAAAGTTTGGAAATCTATAGTTCTGATTATTAACATATGTTAATTATATGGCAATTAAATATTCTTATTTTTAATAATATTTACACTGTCACTATAACGAAGTTTCTTTCTTCTATAGCAATTTAAGTCGAGATTAAGGAAGTTATTGAAAAGTTTATAACTCGAATGTTCCACGAATGTTACTCAATTTGAGTCACTATCAATGAGTTAGCTTTTAAATCAATAAAACTGAACAGCTCCAGAAGTAAAGTAGGTGAATGGTTAGAAAGCTCTGATGCAATAAGCTGAATTAGCCACGATGAAAAGTTGGTGCAGCAAGCAAACCAAAAGCCAGAAAAAGCAAAAAAAAACGGGGAAAAAAAAACCCTGGTGGAAAAAGTTAGTTACTATATTATTCTTAAATATTAATTTATGAAATTATATTTAATTAAACGATTTACTGACCTTTAAAGACACAGCTTTTCGAATGGGGTTTTTTCTTTCTTAACAGTTTTGATGGTAGAATATATAACTTTCACACCAGACGCGATTACAACTCTGGAAACTATAGCTAGGTATTAGAATGACTTTTTATCTCCTTTTAAACTAAATTACGATTAATTATGCGTTTAATTATGAGGTTTATTTAATAAGTAATTTTTACAACATATAAGCAATTTTAACAAGTTTTTAATATAAATCTTAAACACACCTGGAACAGCTATTGGTCTGATCTGTGTTAATTGGACAATTGGAACGATCCAACTCTTTCAACATCAATAGTTCAAATGAACGTCAAATATCGGTAAGTCAAAATCAGGAAAATTCCGTATATGATTTGGTTCAACAAAGTGATTTCAACAAAACTATACTTTGAAAAATTTCACACAAAAACATAAGCATAAAACTATAGCAAAGAAACAATTTAATCTCTATGTTCTGAAAGATAATGAAAGTTAGTATTTTTGCCTGATTTTTAAGTTGGTAATATCTGAAGTATATAAATGAAAAATTATATTGCAGAATAATGACCATGTTTTCAGTCACAATACTGTTCTTAGTCAAAATAACTATATCCGAACTATAAACACTTAAACACCAGGTAGGGGTCCGAAGGCTCCCTAACATCCCCCATGCTAAGATTGAGCCCCCCCCTTAAGAATCAAATGGGGTTATGAAAACAACAAAATTTTATGATATAAACAAAGTTTACGAAAAAGCCAGTCTTCTAAAGTTATGAATTCAATAATAAGTTCCTTATCAAATATATTAAATAAGTACAGCATTTTTCCAAAATCACTACTAACTACCTAAGCCAGTCTTCTATAAACTAAGAACTAAAATAAAATAAAATAAATAAATAAACAACAAAAGAAAATTCACTTTATAAACGAAATACTTTAATAAATCAAAAAAGTAAAATGCTCACAAATAATAAGAAAATATAACCTTGACAATTTTACAAATTAATAAAGTGCTTTTAATTTTATCCATGATCTACTTTTTATATCCATATGCAGATGAACTTGTCATCCACTCATCCTCATCATAAATCATCGTTATTAATTTTTGAATGGCATTTACTCTTTGGGCCTCATTGAAACTTTCCCAATGGACCTGTTGCATAGTAGAGCGCAGTCCGAGTCTCAAAGTTCGTTCTACCGTATAATCAATATGACCCCCCACTGAGGAACTAGGTGGTGGAACATTATACATTTGTCCTACAGCAATATTGGATCGATTATCAGAAACAGGCAAAGAAACAGGTGGTGGCAATGAAACAGGTGGAGGGATATTAAATGTACCTCCTACTGATGAATAATTTACCAAGTTAGAGGGATTAATGGGAGGTGGTGGTATATTACATATGATTGGTGGAGTATCAAAAGCCTGTGATGGTGGGACAAAAGATGTACTCTGACCACATCCTGAGGAGCCGTCATACCCATGGGATGAATATGTGGGCTCTAGTATTTTATCAAACTCAGGATAATAATCAGAAGTAGATGGCTGTGAGCCATCCCCATACCCATATGAATAATTTCCACCCCCACCCGCATTTGAACCACGTACATCCCTAGAGTAGGGTGTATTAAACCTAGAAATGCGAGATTGCAATGGTTGTTGAGGAAGGAAACATTGCCGGTATTTGTCCATCATTGCTATTAAAAATAATCAGTTTGGGTGAAGGCCATCAGTCAATAAAGGAGAATTTAAATGCTTACTCAATTTACGAAAGTATTGATGATGAGGGACTGAAATGGTTTTATCACTATATTCCCCTATCCCATGATGGTAATCAAGTATCTCATTACCCCGGAGTACATTTTTATGTGGCCATTTAAAATGTGCCGAAGCTAATGAGTCAAATTTGTCAAAGCTACGAATAGAGTGGTCTTGCATTGAGTCTATGTTTAGGTCTGGGTCATTCTCACAAGGGTCTACGTCTGATGTTCCCCAAGACTTAACTAATCTACCCCAAGACCACTCTATTCGTAGCTTTGACAAATTTGACTCATTAGCTTCGGCACATTTTAAATGGCCACATAAAAATGTACTCCGGGGTAATGAGATACTTGATTACCATCATGGGATAGGGGAATATAGTGATAAAACCATTTCAGTCCCTCATCATCAATACTTTCGTAAATTGAGTAAGCATTTAAATTCTCCTTTATTGACTGATGGCCTTCACCCAAACTGATTATTTTTAATAGCAATGATGGACAAATACCGGCAATGTTTCCTTCCTCAACAACCATTGCAATCTCGCATTTCTAGGTTTAATACACCCTACTCTAGGGATGTACGTGGTTCAAATGCGGGTGGGGGTGGAAATTATTCATATGGGTATGGGGATGGCTCACAGCCATCTACTTCTGATTATTATCCTGAGTTTGATAAAATACTAGAGCCCACATATTCATCCCATGGGTATGACGGCTCCTCAGGATGTGGTCAGAGTACATCTTTTGTCCCACCATCACAGGCTTTTGATACTCCACCAATCATATGTAATATACCACCACCTCCCATTAATACCTCTAACTTGGTAAATTATTCATCAGTAGGAGGTACATTTAATATCCCTCCACCTGTTTCATTGCCACCACCGGTGACTTTGCCTGTTTCGGATAATCGATCCAATATTGCTGTGGGGCAAATGTATAATGTTCCACCACCTAGTTCCTCAGTGGGGGGTCATATTGATTATACGGTAGAAGAACTTTGAGACTCGGACTGCGCTCTACTATGCAACAGGTCCATTGGGAAAGTTTCAATGAGGCCCAAAGAGTAAATGCCATTCAAAAATTAATAACGATGATTTATGATGAGGATGAGTGGATGACAAGTTCATCTGCATATGGATATAAAAAGTAGATCATGGATAAAATTAAAAGCACTTTATTAATTTGTAAAATTGTCAGGGTTATATTTTCTTATTATTTTTGAGCATTTTTACTTTTTTGATTTATTAAAGTATTTCGTTTTAAAGTGAATTTTCTTTTGTTGTTTATTTATTTATTTTATTTTATTTTAGTTCTTAGTTTGTAGAAGACTGGCTTAGGTAGTTAGTAGTGATTTTGGGAAAATGCTGTACTTATTTAATATATTTATTCAGGAAATTATTATTAAATTCATATTCTTTTCTTTGAAGACTGGTTTTTTTTTTTTTTTGCTTATTATATAAATATTGTTGTTTTCATAACCCCATTTGATTCTTAAGGGGGGGGCTTAATCTTAGCAGGGGGGGATGTTAGGGAGCCTTCGGACCCCTACCTGTTGTTTAAGTGTTTATAGTTAGGATATAGTTATTTTGACTAAGAGCAGTATTGTGACTGAAAACATGGTCATTATTCTGTAATAAAATTTTTCATTTATATACTTCAGATATTACCAACTTAAAAATCAGACAAATATACTAACTTTCGTTATCTTTCAGAACATAGAGATTAAATTGTTTCTTTGCTATAGTTTTATGCTTATGTTTTTGTGTGAAATTTTTCAAAGTATAGTTTTGTTGAAATCACTTTGTTGAACCAAATCATATACGGAATTTTCCTGATTTTGACTTACCGATATTTGACGTTCATTTGAACTATTGATGTTGAAAGAGTTGGATCGTTCCAAAAGTCCAATTAACACAGATCAGACCAATAGCTGTTCCAGGTGTGTTTAAGATTTATATTAAAAACTTGTTAAAATTGCTTATATGTTGTAAAAAATTACTTATTAAATAAACCTCATAATTAAACGCATAATTAATCGAAATTTAGTTTAAAAGGAGATAAAATTCATTCTAATACTTAGCTATAGTTTCCAGAGTTGTAATCGCGTCTGGTGTGAAAGTTATATATTCTACCATCAAAACTGTTAAGAAAGAAAAAAACCCATTCGAAAAGCTGTGTCTTTAAGGGTCAGTAAATCGTTTAATTAAATATAATTTCATAAATTAATATTTAAGAATAATATAGTAACTTTAACTTTTTCCACCAGTTTTTTTTTTTCCCGGTTTTTTTTTGCTTTTTCTGGTTTCTTTTGATTTACTTGCCTTATCAACTTTTCATCGTGGCTAATTCAGCTTATTGCATCAGAGCTTTCTAACCATTCACCTACTTTACTTCTGGAGCTGTTCAGTTTTATTGATTTAAAAGCTAACTCATTGATAGTGACTCAAATTGAGTAACATTCGTGGAACATTCAAGTTATAAACTTTTCAATAACTTCCTTAATCTCGACTTAAATTGTTATAGAAGAAAGAAACTTCGTTATAGTGATAGTGTAAATATTATTAAACTAAGAATATATAATTGCCATATAATTAACATACGTTAATAATCAGAACTATAGATTTCCAAACTTTTAGTGAATCTTGATAATTGCGTGCACACTTTAAACTCTGAAAACTTTCTATAGTGAAACTTATTCTTTAATTATAATTGGTGTTGAAATTAACTTCAGTTAATTTGGTGTTTTTAAATCGCGGTAAAGGGTTTTCTGTAAATTTAATTTATATAACTTGTAATATAATTCTCTTGGGGATAATTATTCATATAGTCATTTTACATCTTAGTATCATTTCGTTTGAGGTTATTATTTATTCATAGCCAGTACTTCACAATTGTTTCTTATACTAGCTGGAAACTCAATTGAGGTCCAGCATAGTTCTTTATATTTCATTTCATCACATCATATCAAGGTACTTTATTAAAACAGTTTTATAGTCTTCTTTAAATAATCCTTCTTTTTATTTTATTTAATTCTATTCTGGGTTTTTGGTAAGTTTTACAATAAGTAATACTTCTTGGTGTTTTAAACATTTGGTAAGTTATAAAGTTATAAGGTACCAATATTAGACGAAAGTTACCAATCACGACCAATCAACTGCCTGTCAAAGCAAGCCAGGAAGTCCTCTCAAGTGAACCCGCTGTTGGACAAAGTCTGGTTCTTTCCTTTGACAGATACTCCCTCTTAATTGTGGTCTACGGTACCAAGTGATCTTCACCTTCGAGTAATTGGTTTCGTCGTTGTCGTTAGGAGGTGTGTAAATATTTGTTTATATTCTTTATTTTTTCTTAGATATCTAGTAATTTTTCTTAGAATTTCTCGGGGATTGACTGCGTCAGTTTCGCTCGTCAATCTCCGTAACATACACAAAAAAAAGTGGCGCCCGAACAGGGACTTCTTGTCCCTTGTTTTGCAGGCAGCCCGGTTGTGATTAACTTCACCTTGATCATCACAGCAGTTACACTTTGGATTCTGGTTAGTTGACTTCTTCAGTCAGTAAGTTTTAGTTCTTGTTCTTTGAATTCTAAAATATTCTTTTAAAATGGCTTTTGGTGGTTTACCTGTATCATCCGGATTGAAAATAAGGGATGATGTAGACAAACAGGAGAAGCGTAGAAAATCAAACACTACTCCAATTCTGGGTAGGAATTTAAATTCGGTAGATGTACCTAAATCCGTACCAACTGGTTCACATAAAGCAGGGGTACAGGATACTCCAACTTTGACTAAAAGATCTGGATCAGATCCATATCTTTACTCTGACTCTGACTATATTGTAAAAGAGGCTGAAATGGATCTGTTAGATCAAGACGAAGTTTTGTCTATGGATTATATAGGTAAAATCATGCAGAAATTTAGTAAAGACAGAGACAAATTACAAGAGAGATTTGAACGCAGAGACCAATCTATTAGACCAAAGACTTTGATTGACTCTAATGTTGTTGACAAAAACGGAAAACTTTCATTGACAAATGCAGCACTGTCTAGTCGTGTAAATTCAGCGGAACTTAAGCCTAGCTTGATACCGCGTTTAATTAAAAGACCTACTATGACTTCTAAAGAGACTGAAACACTTAGAGGTTCATACTCAGGACTCAGACCACGACATGACACTAGACAGACGAAAACACAAGTAGCTTTTAGAGACGTTGACTCATACGATGATGACCATAGTGACTTTAGTACATCTTCTAGACAAAGCGCAGGTGAGGAAATGTCGAATTCCCACAGAAATTATTCTAATTATTCTAATGTAGGTATTAAATATTCACCTAAACTAAATGTTGATCGTTATGAGGATCCTACGATGAATCCTAACCTAATACAACCTAACCTTAGACCGTCAGTACAATTGCAACCACCACAATTGTCTTACGGTAGATCCGCAGACTTTAACGATGATTCTTTGTATTCAGGTAGGGAAATAAAAATGCATTTAAACATGTTGACTGAAGCTATTACCATGCTAGCGCAGTTATTAAAAAACTCCCAGAGGTTAAAGGTAGTCGACCCTGGGAAGTATAAATATGAGACAGAACAGGATTTATTAGTTTATTTATATGACTTTGAAGCATATTGTGGACTTCACTATCCAAATGCTCCTCATCAATGGCTTAGACTTTTAGGTAGGCAGTTAGAAGGTAAATTCTTAGAATTGTATAGGCTGATAGTGAAGGAAGATAGGGATTATTTCACAGTACGAGACGCCCTGGTTAGATGGTACCAGGACGAGGAGAAAAAGAAAAATGAATATAGATTACAGGCGTACCATGCAGCTCATAGGAATCGCGGAGAGAGTATAAGAATGTACGCACTGAGACTGGAAAGATTAGCACGGAAAGCCTATAAGGGGATAGACATGAGAAGACATGACTCCTTACGAGCGGCGTTCTTGTGTAGCTTGCCCCCTTACATTGAAAGAAGCGTTAGGCAGTACATTAAAATGACTGAATTAGATAATGGGAGACGTACACCATGGGAAAAAATTGTAGAGTATGCCGACTCATTAGAGAGCGACAACATAGCTTATCCTAATTCAATATCTAGGGGTTCATACCAACACGTTGAAGAAGAGCCTATAGAATTTAAAAGGTCTTCAAAACAAAAAGAGGCCTTGAACGAAACTTTTGACTCAGTAATTCAGATAGACACGGTTTACCCTATGTGGACTGATGTATTGCAGAATCGAGGACCTCCTCAATATAGTAAAAATGCAAATAAGGGAAAGTTTTCTAATAGTAATAATGGTTCTCGGAATAATTCAAATAAAATCGTAGGTAGTAGGTATTACCGAGACCAACGTCGTAGTCCACCTCCTCGTCCAAATGAAAGTATGCAAGGTAGAGGTCAAAGAGATGTTGAAAGAAGGAATAATGTTGTTGAACGTAGTGAACATGTTGATCGTAGAGACCGAATGCATGATGTATGTGAGTATTGTGAAATCGCAGGTCATAGAATGAAAGATTGTTACAAGTTCTTAGGAGTCTGCAGCTATTGCAGAAAAAAAGGACATAAAAGGATTGAATGTAGAGCGTATAGGTCTGCATCGTCGTCTCCTTCAGGAAATCGTAGCTTTAGTTGTCCATTTTGTAAGGGACCTCATTCTGGTATGAGGTGTCCATCTAGAAACGAATATGAGAATGAATATAGGAATGAATCTCGTGGGAATCAGGAAATTGAATGTGTACCTCTTACACCACCTCGTGGGAAGGAAAAGAATACGTTGTCAGGAGCGGTGAAAAAGGTTACTCGAAATAGTTATAGTAATGCTAGTAACGGATATGCTGAGGAAAAATCCACTAGAGAAGAAAGACCACAGAAATCACGTCCTTATCTTGATCCATGTGACAATTGTAACCTGTCACATTTTATGAAGGTCAGTGTTTAGGAATCACAGAGAATAAAGACGAGTATGTAAATAGGTCTTTAAACCCCCGTTCTCCCCGGAGTTGAGTCATCTCAAGGGGAGTAGCGTAGTCCAAGACTCACAAAATAATGATCCTTACACACAGGAAAGTATTGTTGATAATGACGAAGTTTCTAACGTTGATTATAGAGATGTAGATATAGATGTAGATGATGACATGATAATTTCAATTAATTTATGTCAAGCTGACATCAAACCCCTGATGGTTTGTGTCACCATAGACGGACAGACATCACCTCGCTTTGATTGTCTCGTGGACAGCGGAGCTGGGATAAACTTAATCAGCTCTGAGGTAATTACAGTTTTAGATGAGGACAAGGTGATGTTACCTTCCGCTGAGGTAGGCGTAAAAGATGTCAGTGGATTCGGTAACAAGAAACGAATCCCGATTTCGCATTTTATTAATATACAGTTGAATTTTGAAACGGGATTTACGACTCAGCCAGGAGCATTCTTCATAGTTCCTCATAAATACATGGAGGACCATGCGTTGATACTGGATACTGCGGCGTTGCGGGACAATCATTTATTGCCCGATATGGCCCGTCATCAGTTGTTGCACTTAGAGGGACAGAAAATACAGATTGTCACGGAAGGATATAATGTAAATAGTAAAGATTTTTCACGAAACTGTACGGTACCTATGAAAAATGTAACCATCCTTTCTGACCATCACTTAGAGGAGATAGAAATCATAGATGATCAGAAGAATGATAGAAATCTTAGGATGATTAGGAAAGGTTTAGAGAAACCATATTGGAGATTGGTGTCCCAGCATTTCCGAACATTTAGAAACCAGATTGCATGTGAGGATGGAATATTATATTATAGGTCTAAGGCCGGGAAGATGTTGTATCTAGTCTCCCAGGACCTTTTAGTACACATAGTTGTTAGTTTACATGTATCATGTGCACACATTGGACGAAATAAGTTGCTACAACTCGTCTATAAGAAGTTTTGGAACCCTAGAGTGAATCAAGTAGTCTCGGATGTAGTTAAGTGTTGTCCAGTGTGTCAAAGGCAGAAGACTTTTTCATCCAATGTAACCCTTCCAATGTTGAAAATCCTAGCCACAGAGCCCTTTGATCTTTGCGCAATGGACTTGCTTCAATTCCTTAAAACCTTCAAGGGTAATAAATATTGTATAGTCCTCATAGATCATTTTTCTAAATGGGCCGCTGTCGTTCCTATCAGTGATAAGTCTAGTTTGACTGTGTCTACTAAATTTAAACAGCATATACTTCCTTTTCTTCCTAGGGTTCCGACTCTGCTTCTCACTGATAATGGAACAAAGTTCACATCGCATATCTTTCAGCAGGTGCTTGAGGATGCTAATATCAGGCAGGTGAGAACGTCACCACTTCACCCCTCAAGTAACGGCGTATGTGAAAGTTTCAACCGCAGCTTGATACAAATACTTAAATGTCTGGTCTTAGAACAACCAGCAAATTGGGATGAGGAATTGGCTTCTTCAATCCTCATTTGCAATAATAATACCTTGCACAGCTCATTGGATATGTCACCTTTGGACTTTTTATTGCAAAAAGCACATTCTCCGACCCATACGTTTCCCCAATATTGGAAGGAGGGAAGTGCAAATTTTAGACCTTTTAGGAAGGGACAAAAAAAAAATAGCCCGGAAGGTAATTAGGACTGGCCCCAGCACTACTATGAAGTTTAAAAGCCGTTGGGAAGGGCCTTTTGTTGTAGAAGAGGTTAATGAAAATCGAGTAACTTATGTTATTCGCCGATTTAATAATCCTACCGATCGAGCACAGAAAGTACACTTTTCACATTTGAAAGGATGGATAGATATCCCTCATTATTTAAGAAAATATCTTAGTAAAAATAAGGAGCTTAGTGATAGATTTTTCTCCGACGATATTGACGAAGTAGAAAACGATAAGTTAGTAGTAGATTCTGACAGTGTTTGTGAAGACGACTTAGACGTTACTAAAGATTCTGAATTGACTTTAGATACTTCTTTATTTGATCAGAGTTTAGATCCTATTGAAGAAGATGACGCAGACTTTGAAGGGTTTTTGCATTTTAATTTCAATCCCATAGCTTTAGATGTATATGCTCAATTACCAGATTTATCAAATGACATAGAAGTAGTTCAAAAGGGGATTGTTATTGTAGAAGGAACTGACGAGTCGTTGCAATCTCGAATAAGTGGAAGACCCCCTGCTCAATTTACGACCCCTACACATGAATATTTCCCAATCACGGATGACCAAGTGGGTTTAGGTTTTTCTGACAGGGAACCGGTTATAGACAAAATACCTGACATTCAGACTTCGGACGTTGGAAATATTAGTGAGGAAAATAGTTTGACTGCAGAGAATGACATAAAAACGCCAATGCTAGACTATCATGACATGCATCCCCATGATTATCCAACTTATTTTCAATACCCTTCTATATTAACTTCATCTATTTTAGAACCCAACATTGACACAGATAACTTAGACACTTTGACAAAAGAGACTTCAACACAGACAGATCGTTCAGTAGTTGACCGTAGTACTCCTAACTCATTATGTGCATATTTTAGGGATAGACCCTCCTCAAACTGGTCAGTTTCTATACAATTTAGTGAGAATATATCCGAGAGGGAGGTTACGGTTAACAGAACCTCACCTGGGTCGTCTATAGATTTTAGTGGGTCTTCGCAATCTCAATTAACTGAATTTTACGGTTTTAGCCCACCAAATCAGGGGGGAATTAGGAGGTTGTCAGTAACTAATGAGGAGGAGTCTGTTGTAGTACCTAGTTCGAATCGTTCAACTCAATCTTTTCAAGTGTTAGGAGAAGTAATCGGAGATGCTACTCAGGTTCATTTGTATGACTCAGATGTTTTTCTTGTTTCTTTGAATGCAGAGGAGTCTTCACGACTACCTCCAAGACCGCATACACGCCGTATGGGTCCGGTCATTGAATTGCCAAACGTAATGTCGACTCCGATAGAGTATTTAAGTTCTCGCAGGAGAACCTAATCAAAGACTAATTATTTAATTAAAGTTTATTTATTTATAGACGCGTGACTGCGACTAATTAGGACATTAGGACATTAGGAATATAGACAGTAAAAAGCCACATGGGCCTATCGAGACTGCCCCAGTCAACCCACTAACCAAACATGCTCATGCAAATCCATAAAGCACCCTAGAGCTTGTCAATTTGTTGTAACTACAAATCCACCAATTTGGCTTAGTCAAAACTAATGATATATAAATATGATACCCAAACCATCCACAAGCATTAATAACTAAGTTATGGTCACACATGCCATCTAACAATAACTGCTATAACTAAAAACCCGCCAATTTGGCTTCGTCAATATATTATATGATACCCACCATCATAACGAATCTAATCCGTTTCTTAATGTTGCATATCGAGTCACACTCATACAACCTCCTCTGGAGACTATTCCAAAATTTAACCCTATTACTGAATGCATGCTTTCTTATATCAAGATGGCAAGCTTTCTTCTTAATTTTCTTATTATGCCCCCTGGTCACCTGTCCATGTTCTACTATGAAAAATTTATTGGTCTCTATATTATCAATAGATGTAAATATTTTGTAGACTTGTATCATGTCCTCTGAGAATCGCCTTTTCTATTAACAGAAAACATTCCAATAACATTATAAATTGACATTTCAATTTCTGTTTTCTTTCCGATCTGAAGGATGAAACAACATTTGAATTAAAAAAAAGATTCTGCTTAACCAAAATGAACGAAAAAAAATATATCCCTGGCAAGGATAATACAATATTTCAGAAAATCACTTAATATAGATTTCATTAGTTTATTTTCTTTATTTTATTATTTATTATGTGAATTTGCCTAATCTTTGTACCAGTTTTTCTTAATCTTATTTAGCATAGATCCTAGATGATATTCTTTTAGAGACCGTTGAGGTTCATTGAAATAGATAGATGAGATGACGATCATGATGTCGTGATGACACAAATTCATATAGCACAGGTTGGCATAAAATCTTCATATAGAATGTATTATGGTAAGAAATATGATGTTATTATATTCAACGAGAGTATTTATAACTCATATTTACTTAATTACTGGTTTTATTATTTTATTACTATATTATTATTTATTATTTATTATTTTTCTTTTCTTATTAATATATTAAAATATGGTATATCTCAGGTATTATTTGTTGGTTTCTTATATTTCTCGAAATTTCGCTTTGAACCAGCAGGTGAAAGTATGTGTACAATTTGAATTGGGTTCATTTAAATTTTAATGGTATACATAAAATCGATGATGTTTGATTTTCGTAGCTCTCTTGTTATATCGAATGAAAAAGAATTTGGAAACATATTTGACACAACGTGGTTGCATTAAGTTAATTGTCAATATTTAGGGATTTAGCAAATTTTCATTAACATTGATTTCTTTGATTCATTTCATTTTATGATTTATGTGAATAATATTATTGAATTAAAAGTAGTCATGGTATGGTTTATTTTATTATAGGTTAAAGGAGGGTTGGTAGCGAGACCACTCGTGTTTTCATATCAGACGCTGTTATTTGATTTGGACTTAGAAAACGACAGGAAAAGATGCCGCTGATGCTCATTATTGGGGATTCTAAGGTGTCTCTTTTTTTAAATGAAAAGACATAATTACTCAGGAAGTATGGGCTTGATGTTAAAGCTGATTATAGCCCGGGACGACAATTAGCGGATTGCGTTCCCAGGGTAGAGAAATTTATGACACCCCATGTAGACTTTGTACTTTTAGGAGCCCTTACTCCAATGGCTTGGCAAGCGAGATATATGATACATGAGCATGGAAGGAGAGTAAAAGTTTTTGAACCGACTCATAATTTCAGTGTGGATGAGGTGCCAAAGATTATGACGCAGATTGTTGAAATGGTTATGAAAAAGAATGCTAGAGCAAAAGTTTATTTGATGTTACCGCCGATACAAGACATGTATGCTTTTAATATGGGTAGATTAGTTAAGTCTTGGGGAACATCAGACGTAGACCCTTGTGAGAATGACCCAGACCTAAACATAGACTCAATGCAAGACCACTCTATTCGTAGCTTTGACAAATTTGACTCATTAGCTTCGGCACATTTTAAATGGCCACATAAAAATGTACTCCGGGGTAATGAGATACTTGATTACCATCATGGGATAGGGGAATATAGTGATAAAACCATTTCAGTCCCTCATCATCAATACTTTCGTAAATTGAGTAAGCATTTAAATTCTCCTTTATTGACTGATGGCCTTCACCCAAACTGATTATTTTTAATAGCAATGATGGACAAATACCGGCAATGTTTCCTTCCTCAACAACCATTGCAATCTCGCATTTCTAGGTTTAATACACCCTACTCTAGGGATGTACGTGGTTCAAATGCGGGTGGGGGTGGAAATTATTCATATGGGTATGGGGATGGCTCACAGCCATCTACTTCTGATTATTATCCTGAGTTTGATAAAATACTAGAGCCCACATATTCATCCCATGGGTATGACGGCTCCTCAGGATGTGGTCAGAGTACATCTTTTGTCCCACCATCACAGGCTTTTGATACTCCACCAATCATATGTAATATACCACCACCTCCCATTAATCCCTCTAACTTGGTAAATTATTCATCAGTAGGAGGTACATTTAATATCCCTCCACCTGTTTCATTGCCACCACCTGTTTCTTTGCCTGTTTCTGATAATCGATCCAATATTGCTGTAGGACAAATGTATAATGTTCCACCACCTAGTTCCTCAGTGGGGGGTCATATTGATTATACGGTAGAACGAACTTTGAGACTCGGACTGCGCTCTACTATGCAACAGGTCCATTGGGAAAGTTTCAATGAGGCCCAAAGAGTAAATGCCATTCAAAAATTAATAACGATGATTTATGATGAGGATGAGTGGATGACAAGTTCATCTGCATATGGATATAAAAAGTAGATCATGGATAAAATTAAAAGCACTTTATTAATTTGTAAAATTGTCAAGGTTATATTTTCTTATTATTTGTGAGCATTTTACTTTTTTGATTTATTAAAGTATTTCGTTTATAAAGTGAATTTTCTTTTGTTGTTTATTTATTTATTTTATTTTAGTTCTTAGTTTATAGAAGACTGGCTTAGGTAGTTAGTAGTGATTTTGGAAAAATGCTGTACTTATTTAATATATTTATTCAGGAAATTATTATTGAATTCAAATTCTTTTCTTTGAAGACTGGTTTTTTTTGCTTATTACATAAATATTGTTGTTTTCATAACCCCATTTGATTCTTAAGGGGGGGGCTTAATCTTAGCAGGGGGGGATGTTAGGGAGCCTTCGGACCCCTACCTGGTGTTTAAGTGTTTATAGTTAGGATATAGTTATTTTGACTAAGAGCAGTATTGTGACTGAAAACATGGTCATTATTCTGCAATATAATTTTTCATTTATATACTTCAGATATTACCAACTTAAAAATCAGGCAAAAATACTAACTTTCATTATCTTTCAGAACATAGAGATTAAATTGTTTCTTTGCTATAGTTTTATGCTTATGTTTTGTGTGAAATTTTTCAAAGTATAGTTTTGTTGAAATCACTTTGTTGAACCAAATCATATACGGAATTTTCCTGATTTTGACTTACCGATATTTGACGTTCATTTGAACTATTGATGTTGAAAGAGTTGGATCGTTCCAAAAGTCCAATTAACACAGATCAGACCAATAGCTGTTCCAGGTGTGTTTAAGATTTATATTAAAAACTTGTTAAAATTGCTTATATGTTGTAAAAATTACTTATTAAATAAACCTCATAATTAAACGCATAATTAATCGTAATTTAGTTTAAAAGGAGATAAAATTCATTCTAATACTTAGCTATAGTTTCCAGAGTTGTAATCGCGTCTGGTGTGAAAGTTATATATTCTACCATCAAAATCTGTTAAGAAAGAAAAAACCCCATTCGAAAAGCTGTGTCTTTAAAGGTCAGTAAATCGTTTAATTAAATATAATTTCATAAATTAATATTTAAGAATAATATAGTAACTAACTTTTTCCACCAGGGTTTTTTTTTCCCCGTTTTTTTTTGCTTTTTCTGGCTTTTGGTTTGCTTGCTGCACCAACTTTTCATCGTGGCTAATTCAGCTTATTGCATCAGAGCTTTCTAACCATTCACCTACTTTACTTCTGGAGCTGTTCAGTTTTATTGATTTAAAAGCTAACTCATTGATAGTGACTCAAATTGAGTAACATTCGTGGAACATTCGAGTTATAAACTTTTCAATAACTTCCTTAATCTCGACTTAAATTGTTATAGAAGAAAGAAACTTCGTTATAGTGATAGTGTAAATATTATTAAACTAAGAATATATAATTGCCATATAATTAACATACGTTAATAATCAGAACTATAGATTTCCAAACTTTTAGTGAATCTTGATAATTGCGTGCACACTTTAAACTCTGAAAACTTTCTATAGTGAAACTTATTCTTTAATTATAATTGGTGTTGAAATTAACTTCAGTTAATTTGGTGTTTTTAAATCGCGGTAAAGGGTTTTCTGTAAATTTAATTTATATAACTTGTAATATAATTCTCTTGGGGATAATTATTCATATAGTCATTTTACATCTTAGTATCATTTCGTTTGAGGTTATTATTTATTCATAGCCAGTACTTCACAATTGTTTCTTATACTAGCTGGAAACTCAATTGAGGTCCAGCATAGTTCTTTATATTTCATTTCATCACATCATATCAAGGTACTTTATTAAAATAGTTTTATAGTCTTCTTTAAATAATCCTTCTTTTTATTTTATTTAGTTCTATTCTGGGTTTTTGGTAAGTTTTACAATAAGTAATACTTCTTGGTGTTTTAAACATTTGGTAAGTTATAAAGTTATAAGGTACCAATATTAGACGAAAGTTACCAATCACGACCAATCAACTGCCTGTCAAAGCAAGCCAGGAAGTCCTCTCAAGTGAACCCGCTGTTGGACAAAGTCTGGTTCTTTCCTTTGACAGATACTCCCTCTTAATTGTGGTCTACGGTACCAAGTGATCTTCACCTTCGAGTAATTGGTTTTCGTCGTTGTCGTTAGGAGGTGTGTAAATATTTGTTTATATTCTTTATTTTTACTTAGATATTTTAGTAATTTTTCTTAGAATTTCTCGGGGATTGACTGCGTCAGTTTCGCTCGTCAATCTCCGTAACATACACAAAAATAAAGTGGCGCCCGAACAGGGACTTCTTGTCCCTTGTTTTGCAGGCAGCCCGGTTGTGATTAACTTCACCTTGATCATCACAGCAGTTACACTTTGGATTCTGGTTAGTTGACTTCTTCAGTCAGTAAGTTTTAGTTCTTGTTCTTTGAATTCTAAAATATTCTTTTAAAATGGCTTTTGGTGGTTTACCTGTATCATCCGGATTGAAAATAAGGGATGATGTAGACAAACAGGAGAAGCGTAGAAAATCAAACATTACTCCAATTCTGGGTAGGAATTTAAATTCGGTAGATGTACCTAAATCCGTACCAACTGGTTCACATAAAGCAGGGGTACAGGATACTCCAACTTTGACTAAAAGATCTGGATCAGATCCATATCTTTACTCTGACTCTGACTATATTGTAAAAGAGGCTGAAATGGATCCGTTAGATCAAGACAAAGTTTTGTCTATGGATTATATAGGTAAAATCATGCAGAAATTTAGTAAAGACAGAGACAAATTACAAGAGAGATTGGAACGCAGAGACCAATCTATTAGACCAAAGACTTCGATTGACTCTAATGTTGTTGACAAAAACGGAAAACTTTCATTGACAAATGCAGCACTGTCTAGTCGTGTAAATTCAGCGGAACTTAAGCCTAGCTTGATACCGCGTTTAATTAAACAACCCAATATGACTTCTAAAGAGACTGAAACACTTAGAGGTTCATATTTAGGACTCAGACCACGACATGACACTAGACAGACGAAAACACAGGTAGTTTTTAGAGACGTTGACTCATACGATGATGACCATAGTGACTTTAGTACATCCTCTAGACAAAGCGCAGGTGAGGAAATGTCGAATTCCCACAGAAATTATTCTAATTATTCAAATGTAGATATTAAATATTCCCCTAAATTAAAATGTTGATCGTTATGAGGATCCTACGATGAATCCTAACCTAATACAACCTAACCTTAGACCGTCAGTACAATTGCAACCACCACAATTGTCTTACGGTAGATCCGCGGACTTTAACGATGATTCTTTGTATTCAGGTAGGGAAATAAAAATGCATTTAAACATGTTGACTGAAGCTATTACCATGCTAGCGCAGTTATTAAAAAACTCCCAGAGGTTAAAGGTAGTCGACCCTGGGAAGTATAAATATGAGACAGAACAGGATTTATTAGTTTATTTATATGACTTTGAAGCATATTGTGGACTTCACTATCCAAATGCTCCTCATCAATGGCTTAGACTCTAAGGTAGGCAGTTAGAAGGTAAATTCTTAGAATTGTATAGGTTGATAGTGAAGGAAGATAGGGATTATTTTACAGTAAGAGACGCCCTGGTTAGATGGTACCAGGACGAGGAGAAAAAGAAAAATGAATATAGATTACAGGCGTACCATGCAGCTCATAGGAATCGCGGAGAGAGTATAAGAATGTACGCACTGAGACTGGAAAGATTAGCACGGAAAGCCTATAAGGGGATAGACATGAGAAGACATGACTCCTTACGAGCGGCGTTCTTGTGTAGTTTGCCCCCTTACATTGAAAGAAGTGTTAGGCAGTACATTAAAATGACTGAATTAGATAATGGGAGACATACACCATGGGAAAAAATTGTAGAGTATGCCGACTCATTAGAGAGCGACAACATAGCTTATCCTAATTCAATATCTAGGGGTTCATACCAACACGTTGAAGAGCCTATAGAATTTAAAAGGTCTTCAAAACAAAAAGAGGCCTTGAACGAAACTTTTGACTCAGTAATTCAGATAGACACGGTTTACCCTATGTGGACTGATGTATTGCAGAATCGAGGACCTCCTCAATATAGTAAAAATGCAAATAAGGGAAAGTTTTCTAATAGTAATAATGGTTCTCGGAATAATTCAAATAAAATCGTAGGTAGTAGGTATTACCGAGACCAACGTCGTAGTCCACCTCCTCGTCCAAATGAAAGTATGCAAGGTAGAGGTCAAAGAGATGTTGAAAGAAGGAATAATGTTGTTGAACGTAGTGAACATGTTGATCGTAGAGACCGAATGCATGATGTATGTGAGTATTGTGAAATCGCAGGTCATAGAATGAAAGATTGTTACAAGTTCTTAGGAGTCTGCAGCTATTGCAGAAAAAAGGGACACAAAAGGATTGAATGTAGAGCGTATAGGTCTGCATCGTCGTCTCCTTCAGGAAATCGTAGCTTTAGTTGTCCATTTTGTAAGGGACCTCATTCTGGTATGAGGTGTCCATCTAGAAACGAATATGAGAATGAATATAGGAATGAATCTCGTGGGAATCAGGAAATTGAATGTGTACCTCTTACACCACCTCGTGGGAAGGAAAAGAATACGTTGTCAGGAGCGGTGAAAAAGGTTACTCGAAATAGTTATAGTAATGCTAGTAACGGATATGCTGAGGAAAAATCCAATAGAGAAGAAAGACCACAGAAATCACGTCCTTATCTTGATCCATGTGACAATTGTAACCTGTCACATTATGAAGGTCAGTGTTTAGGAATCACAGAGAATAAAGACGAGTATGTAAATAGGTCTTTAAACCCCCGTTCTCCCCGGAGTTGAGTCATCTCAAGGGGAGTAGCGTAGTCCAAGACTCACAAAATAATGATCTTTACACACAGGAAAGTATTGTTGATAATGACGAAGTTTCTAACGTTGATTATAGAGATGTAGATATAGATGTAGATGATGACATGGTAATTTCAATTAATTTATGTCAAGCTGACATCGAACCCCTGATGGTTTGTGTCACCATAGACGGACAGACATCACCTCGCTTTGATTGTCTCGTGGACAGCGGAGCTGGGATAAACTTAATTAGCTCTGAGGTAATTACAGTTTTAGATGAGGACAAGGTGATGTTACCTTCCGCTGAGGTAGGCGTAAAAGCCATTAGTGGATTCGGTAACAAGAAACGAATCCCGATTTCGCATTTTATTAATATACAGTTGAATTTTGAAACAGGATTTACAACTCAGCCAGGAGCATTCTTCATAGTTCCTCATAAATACATGGAGGACCATGCGTTGATATTGGGTACTGCGGCGTTGCGGGACAATCATTTATTGCCCGATATGGCCCGTCATCAGTTGTTGCACTTAGAGGGACGGAAAATACAGGTTGTCACGGAAGGATATAATGTAAATAGTAAAGATTTTTCACGAAACTGTACGGTACCTATGAAAAATATAACCGTCCTTTCTGACCATCATTTAGAGGAGATAGAAATCATAGATGATCAGAAGAATGATAGAAATCTTAGGATGATTAGGAAAGGTTTAGAGAAACCAGATCATATATTTGATTGGAGATTGGTGTCCCAGCATTTCCGAACATTTAGAAACCAGATTGCATGTGAGGATGGAATATTATATTATAGGTCTAAGGACGGGAAGATGTTGTATCTAGTCTCCCAGGACCTTTTAGTACACATAGTTGTTAGTTTACATGTATCATGTGCACACATTGGACGAAATAAGTTACTACAACTCGTCTATAAGAAGTTTTGGAGCCCTAGAGTGAATCAAGTAGTCTCGGATGTAGTTAAGTGTTGTCCAGTGTGTCAAAGGCAGAAGACTTTTTCATCCAATGTAACCCCGCCAATGTTGAAAATCCTAGCCACAGAGCCCTTTGATCTTTGCGCAATGGACTTGCTTCATTCCCTAAAACCTTCAAGGGAAATAAATATTGTATAGTCCTCATAGATCATTTTTCTAAATGGGCCGCTGTCGTTCCTATCAGTGATAAGTCTAGTTTGACTGTGTCTACCAAATTTAAACAGCATATACTTCCTTTTCTTCCTAGGGTTCCCACTCGGCTTCTCACTGATAATGGAACAGAGTTCACATCGCATATCTTTCAGCAGGTGCTTGAGGATGCTAATATCAGGCATGTGAGAACGTCACCACTTCACCCAGCAAGTAATGGCGTATGTGAACGTTTCAACCGCAGCTTGATACAAATACTGAAATGTCTGGTCTTAGAACAACCAGCAAATTGGGATGAGGAATTGGCTTCTTCAATCCTCATTTACAATAATACCTTGCACAGCTCATTGGATATGTCACCTTCAGACTTTTTATTGCAAAAAGCACATTCTCCGACCCATACGTTTCCCCAATATTGGAAGGAGGGGAGTGCAAATTTTAGACCTTTTAGGAAGGGACAAAAAGTAGCCCGGAAGGTAATTAGGACTGGCCCCAGCACTACTATGAAGTTTAAAAGCCGTTGGGAAGGGCCTTTTGTTGTAGAAGAAGTCAATGAAAATCGAGTAACTTATGTTATTCGCCGATTTAATAGTCCTACTGATCGAGCACAGAAAGTACACTTTTCACATTTGAGAGGATGGATAGATATCCCTCATTATTTAAGAAGATATCTTAGTAAAAATAAGGAGCTTAGTGATAGATTTTTCTCCGACGATATTGACGAAGTAGATGACGATAAGTTAGTAGTAGATTCTGACAGTGTTTGTGAAGACGACTTAGACGTTACTAAAGATTCCGAATTGACTTTAGATACTTCTTTATTTGATCAGAGTTTAGATCCTATTGAAGAAGATGACACAGACTTTGAAGGGTTTTTGCATTTTAATTTCAATCCCATAGCTTTAGATGTATTTGCTCAATTACCAGATTTATCAAATAACATAGAAGTAGTTCAAAAGGGGCATAGACGGGAAGACGGGATTGATATTGTAGAGGGGACTGACGAGTCATTGCAATCTCGAATAAGTGGAAGACCCCCTGCTCAATTTACGACCCCTACACATGAATACTTCCCAATCACGGATGACCAAGTGGGTTTAGGTTTTTCTGACAGGGGACCGGTTATAGACGAAATACCTGACATTCAGACTTCGGACGTTGGAAATATTAGTGAGGAAAATAGTTTGACTGCAGAGAATGACATAAAAACGCCAATGCTAGACTATCATGACATGCATCCCCATGATTATCCAACTTATTTTCAATACCCTTCTATATTAACTTCATCTATTTTAGAACCCAACATTGACACAGATAACTTAGACACTTTGACAAAAGAGACTTCAACACAGACAGATCGTTCAGTAGTTGACCGTAGTACTCCTAACTCATTATGTGCATATTTTAGGGATAGACCCTCCTCAAACTGGTCATTTTCTATACAATTTAGTGAGAACATATCCGAGAGGGAGGTTACGGTTAACAGAACCTCACCTGGGTCGTCTATAGATTTTAGTGGGTCTTCGCAATCTCAATTAACTGAATTTTACGGTTTTAGCCCACCAAATCAGGGGGGAATTAGGAGGTTGTCAGTAACTAATGAGGAGGAGTCTGTTGTAGTACCTAGTTCGAATCGTTCAACTCAATCTTTTCAAGTGTTAGGAGAAGTAATCGGAGATGCTACTCAGGTTCATTTGTATGACTCAGATGTTTTTCTTGTTTCTTTGAATGCAGAGGAGTCTTCACACTACCTCCGAGACCACATACACGCCGTATGGGTCCGGTCATTGAGTTGCCAAACGTAATGTCGACTCCGATAGAGTATTTAAGTTCTCGCAGGAGAACCTAATCAAAGACTAATTATTTAATTAAAGTTTATTTATTTATAGACGCGTGACTGCGACTAATTAGGACATTAGGACATTAGGAATATACGAAGTAAAAAGGCCATGGGCCTATCGAGACTGCCCAGTCAACCCACTAACAAACATGCTCATTGCAAATCCATAAGCACCTAGAGCTTGTCAATTTTGTTGTAACTACAAATCCACCCATTTGGCTTAGTCACAACTAATGATATATAAATATGAAACCCAAAACACTGAAGCAGTTGTTAACTACTTCATGGTCTCACACGCCATCTACCAATTCCTGCTTTAACTAACCCGCCAATTTGCTTCGTCAATATATTATAATGATACCAACCCATCCATAAACGAATCTAACGTTCTTAAATGTGGCAATCAGAGTCACACTCAACAACCTCTCTGGCAGACTATTTCAAAATTTAACAACCCTATTACTGAATGCATGCTTTCTTTTTAAGATGGCAGCTTTCTTCTTAATTTTCTTATTATGCCCTGGTCACCTGTCGCTCTACCCTGATCTATCAAACGAGACGATCTTTATAATGATGTAAATATTTTGTAGCTTGTTCATGTCCCTCTGCGAAATCGTCGCCTTTCTACAGAAACATTCTAACATTATAAGCAATGACATTCTAAATTACTTGGACTTTAATACTTTAATACATTTAGCTTTACTCAGACAAATTTAGAATTAAAAAAGATTCTGTTAACCTGTTACATGAAGAAAAAAAATATATCCCTGCAAGGATAATAAATATTTCAGAAAATCATTAATATAGATTTCTTTAGTTTATTTTCTTTATTTTATTATTTTATTATGTGCTAACCCTAATCTTTGTACCAGTTTTTCTTAATCTTATTTAGCATAGATCCTAGATGATATTCTTTTAGAGACCGTTGAGGTTCATTGAAATAGATAGATGAGATGACGATCATGATGTCGTGATGACACAAATTCATATAGCACAGGTTGGCATAAAATCTTCATATAGAATGTATTATGGTAAGAAATATGATGTTATTATATTCAACGAGAGTATTTATAACTCATATTTACTTAATTACTGGTTTTATTATTTTATTACTATATTATTATTTATTATTTATTATTTTTCTTTTCTTATTAATATATTAAAATATGGTATATCTCAGGTATTATTTGTTGGTTTCTTATATTTCTCGAAATTTCGCTTTGAACCAGCAGGTGAAAGTATGTGTACAATTTGAATTGGGTTCATTTAAATTTTAATGGTATACATAAAATCGATGATGTTTGATTTTCGTAGCTCTCTTGTTATATCGAATGAAAAAGAATTTGGAAACATATTTGACACAACGTGGTTGCATTAAGTTAATTGTCAATATTTAGGGATTTAGCAAATTTTCATTAACATTGATTTCTTTGATTCATTTCATTTTATGATTTATGTGAATAATATTATTGAATTAAAAGTAGTCATGGTATGGTTTATTTTATTATAGGTTAAAGGAGGGTTGGTAGCGAGACCACTCGTGTTTTCATATCAGACGCTGTTATTTGATTTGGACTTAGAAAACGACAGGAAAAGATGCCGCTGATGCTCATTATTGGGGATTCTAAGGTGTCTCTTTTTTTAAATGAAAAGACATAATTACTCAGGAAGTATGGGCTTGATGTTAAAGCTGATTATAGCCCGGGACGACAATTAGCGGATTGCGTTCCCAGGGTAGAGAAATTTATGACACCCCATGTAGACTTTGTACTTTTAGGAGCCCTTACTCCAATGGCTTGGCAAGCGAGATATATGATACATGAGCATGGAAGGAGAGTAAAAGTTTTTGAACCGACTCATAATTTCAGTGTGGATGAGGTGCCAAAGATTATGACGCAGATTGTTGAAATGGTTATGAAAAAGAATGCTAGAGCAAAAGTTTATTTGATGTTACCGCCGATACAAGACATGTATGCTTTTAATATGGGTAGATTAGTTAAGTCTTGGGGAACATCAGACGTAGACCCTTGTGAGAATGACCCAGACCTAAACATAGACTCAATGCAAGACCACTCTATTCGTAGCTTTGACAAATTTGACTCATTAGCTTCGGCACATTTTAAATGGCCACATAAAAATGTACTCCGGGGTAATGAGATACTTGATTACCATCATGGGATAGGGGAATATAGTGATAAAACCATTTCAGTCCCTCATCATCAATACTTTCGTAAATTGAGTAAGCATTTAAATTCTCCTTTATTGACTGATGGCCTTCACCCAAACTGATTATTTTTAATAGCAATGATGGACAAATACCGGCAATGTTTCCTTCCTCAACAACCATTGCAATCTCGCATTTCTAGGTTTAATACACCCTACTCTAGGGATGTACGTGGTTCAAATGCGAGTGGGGGTGGAAATTATTCATATGGGTATGGGGATGGCTCACAGCCATCTACTTCTGATTATTATCCTGAGTTTGATAAAATACTAGAGCCCACATATTCATCCCATGGGTATGACGGCTCCTCAGGATGTGGTCAGAGTACATCTTTTGTCCCACCATCACAGGCTTTTGATACTCCACCAATCATATGTAATATACCACCACCTCCCATTAATCCCTCTAACTTGGTAAATTATTCATCAGTAGGAGGTACATTTAATATCCCTCCACCTGTTTCATTGCCACCACCTGTTTCTTTGCCTGTTTCTGATAATCGATCCAATATTGCTGTAGGACAAATGTATAATGTTCCACCACCTAGTTCCTCAGTGGGGGGTCATATTGATTATACGGTAGGAAAGAACTTTGAGACTCGGACTGCGCTCTACTATGCAACAGGTCCATTGGGAAAGTTTCAATGAGGCCCAAAGAGTATGCCATTCAAAAATTAAATAATCTGATGAATTTTATGATGTGGTTGAGGTGGATGACAAGTTCATCTGCATATGGATATAAAAAGTAGAGCCTTTGGATCATTGCATTTCATTAATTTGTAAAAATTGTCAAGGTTATATTTTCTTATTATTTTGTGAGCATTTTTAACTTTGATTTATTAACGTAGTTTTTTATTCCAAATTAACTCTTTTGTTGTTTATTTATCTTATTTATTTTATTTTAGTTCTTGAGTTTATAGAAGACTGGCTTAGGTAGTTAGTAGTGATTTTGGAAAAATGCTGTACTTATTTAATATATTTATTCAGGAAATTATTATTGAATTCAAATTCTTTTCTTTGAAGACTGGTTTTTTTTGCTTATTACATAAATATTGTTGTTTTCATAACCCCATTTGATTCTTAAGGGGGGGGCTTAATCTTAGCAGGGGGGGATGTTAGGGAGCCTTCGGACCCCTACCTGGTGTTTAAGTGTTTATAGTTCGGATATAGTTATTTTGACTAAGAACAGTATTGTGACTGAAAACATGGTCATTATTCTGCAATATAATTTTTCATTTATATACTTCAGATATTACCAACTTAAAAATCAGGCAAAAATACTAACTTTCATTATCTTTCAGAACATAGAGATTAATTGTTTCTTTGCCATAGTTTTTATGCTTATGTTTTTGTGTGAAATTTTTCAAAGTATAGTTTTGTTGAAATCACTTTGTTGAACCAAATCATATACGGAATTTTCCTGATTTTGACTTACCGATATTTGACGTTCATTTGAACTATTGATGTTGAAAGAGTTGGATCGTTCCAAAAGTCCAATTAACACAGATCAGACCAATAGCTGTTCCAGGTGTGTTTAAGATTTATATTAAAAACTTGTTAAAATTGTTTATATGTTGTAATAAATTACCTGTTAAATAAACCTCATAATTAAACGCATAATTAATCGCAATTTAGTTTAAAAGGAGATAAAATTCATTCTAATACTTAGCTATAGTTTCCAGAGTTGTAATCGCGTCTGGTGTGAAAGTTATATATTCTACCATCAAAATCTGTTAAGAAAGAAAAAACCCCATTCGAAAAGCTGTGTCTTTAAAGGTCAGTAAATCGTTTAATTAAATATAATTTCATAAATTAATAATTTAAGAATAATATAGTAACATGTAACTTTTTCACCAGGGTTTTTTTTTTTTTTTTACCGCTTATTTTAGTTTTGATCTTTACTGGCTTTGTTTGTCTTGCTGCACCGCAGTAGCTTTTAATGTGTGAAGCTCATTTTTTCTAAGTTTCTATTCCTAACTATTCACCTACTTTACTGTCGTGGCTGTTCAGTTTTTAATATTGATGTTAGAAAAGCTATACTCATTGATAGTGACCTCAAATTGAGTAACATTCGGGAACATTCGGTTATAAATCTTTTCTAACTTCCTTAATCTTCGACTTAAATTGTTAATATAGAAGAAAGAAACTTCTGTTTAGTGATAGTGTAAATATTATTTAAACTATAACGAATACTATAATTGCATAGAATTAACATATCGTTGATAATCAGAACTATAGATTTCCAAACTTTTAGTGAATCTTGATAATTGCGTGCACACTTTAAACTCTGAAAACTTTCTATAGTGAAACTTATTCTTTAATTATAATTGGTGTTGAAATTAACTTCAGTTAATTTGGTGTTTTTAAATCGCGGTAAAGGGTTTTCTGTAAATTTAATTTATATAACTTGTAATATAATTCTCTTGGGGATAATTATTCATATAGTCATTTTACATCTTAGTATCATTTCGTTTGAGGTTATTATTTTTATAGAGCCAGTACTTCAAATTGTTTCTTATACTAGCCTTGGAAACTCATAATTGAGGTCCAGCAATAGTTTTTTATATTTCATTTCAATCACATCATATCAAAGGTTACTTTATTAAAATAGTTTTATAGTCTTCTTTAAATAATCCTTCTTTTTTATTTTATTTAGTTCCTATTGAGCCATGATCGAATGTTCGTAAGTTTTACAATAAGTAATACTTCTTGGTGTTTTAAACATTTGGTAAGTTATAAAGTTATAAGGTACCAATATTAGACGAAAGTTACCAATCACGACCAATCAACTGCCTGTCAAAGCAAGCCAGGAAGTCCTCTCAAGTGAACCCGCTGTTGGACAAAGTCTGGTTCTTTCCTTTGACAGATACTCCCTCTTAATTGTGGTCTACGGTACCAAGTGATCTTCACCTTCGAGTAATTGGTTTCGTCGTTGTCGTTAGGAGGTGTGTAAATATTTGTTTATATTCTTTATTTTTTCTTAGATATCTAGTAATTTTTCTTAGAATTTCTCGGGGATTGACTGCGTCAGTTTCGCTCGTCAATCTCCGTAACATACACAAAAATAAAGTGGCGCCCGAACAGGGACTTCTTGTCCCTTGTTTTGCAGGCAGCCCGGTTGTGATTAACTTCACCTTGATCATCACAGCAGTTACACTTTGGATTCTGGTTAGTTGACTTCTTCAGTCAGTAAGTTTTAGTTCTTGTTCTTTGAATTCTAAAATATTCTTTTAAAATGGCTTTTGGTGGTTTACCTGTATCATCCGGATTGAAAATAAGGGATGATGTAGACAAACAGGAGAAGCGTAGAAAATCAAACATTACTCCAATTCTGGGTAGGAATTTAAATTCGGTAGATGTACCGTGTAAATCCTACCAACTGGTTCACATAAGCAGGGGGTACAGGAATACTCCAATCCTTGAACTAAAAGATCATGGATCAGACTCCATATCTTTACCTCTGATCCTCTGACTATAATGTGTAAAAGAAGGCTGAAATGGAATCTGTTAGAGTCAAGACGATAGTTTTTGGTTATGGATTATATAGGTAAATATTCATGCGAGAACTTTAGTAAAGACAGAGCAATTACAACGACAGAAGGATTTTGAACGTCAGAATCCAAATCTAATTAGACCAACAGACCTTTTGATTGAATCTAATGGTTGTTGACTAAAAACGCGATAAACTTGGACATGTGACCAAATGCAGCACTGTCTAGTCGTGGTAAATTCGGTGGGACTTTAACGTGCCTAGCTTGATACCTGCGTTTAATATTAAAAGACCTACTATGAAACTTCTAAAGTAGACTGAAACACTTAGAGGATTCATACTCAGGACTCAGATTACCACGGACATGACACTGAGAAGACGCATAACACAGGCTTTTAAGACGTTGACTTCATACGGATGATGACCATAGTGACTAGTACATCTTCTGACAAGCGCAGGTGAGTGAAATTGTCAATTCCCTCAGAAATTATTCTAATTATTTTTCTAATTTGTAGGCTATGTAAATATTCACAGCTATAACTAAATGTTGATCGTTTTATGAGGAATCCTACGATTGAATCCTAACGTAAATACATACCTTATACCTTAGACCCGTCAGTACAGATTGCAACCACCACAAATTGTCTTTAACGGTTAGATTCGGTCAGATAATATGATGATATAGACTAGAAAGAAGAATGAATAAGATGGTACTTTAACCGATGATTTCTTTTGTATTTCAGGTTAGGGAAATAAAAATGCATTTAAACATGTTGACTGAAGCTATTACCATGCTAGCGCAGTTATTAAAAAACTCCCAGAGGTTAAAGGTAGTCGACCCTGGGAAGTATAAATATGAGACAGAACAGGATTTATTAGTTTATTTATATGACTTTGAAGCATATTGTGGACTTCACTATCCAAATGCTCCTCATCAATGGCTTAGACTTTTAGGTAGGCAGTTAGAAGGTAAATTCTTAGAATTGTATAGGCTGATAGTGAAGGAAGATAGGGATTATTTCACAGTACGAGACGCCCTGGTTAGATGGTACCAGGACGAGGAGAAAAAGAAAAATGAATATAGATTACAGGCGTACCATGCAGCTCATAGGAATCGCGGAGAGAGTATAAGAATGTACGCACTGAGACTGGAAAGATTAGCACGGAAAGCCTATAAGGGGATAGACATGAGAAGACATGACTCCTTACGAGCGGCGTTCTTGTGTAGCTTGCCCCCTTACATTGAAAGAAGCGTTAGGCAGTACATTAAAATGACTGAATTAGATAATGGGAGACGTACACCATGGGAAAAAATTGTAGAGTATGCCGACTCATTAGAGAGCG